>VMBQ01007864.1:0-13404 GCA_007657795.1 Dreissena rostriformis
ACAGTTTCACAAGGTTTCACTGTAACCATATAACCGGACAACTGCTCCGCCTCCTGGAGGAAATGTTTTTCAACGGACGGGAACTATTTTTCATTTTGGCCATGATATCATTAGAAAAATGGTTCTGAGAAAGTTTCATGATGTGATTTCTTGATTGTTCACCAGGTTTCATCATAGCCATACAAGGAAACTTGTCCCACTAACTGGAAGCCATGTCTTTCAAATAAGCATAAACCTTTTCAAACTGAGATGAAATTCCACTAGTACAAATGGATGGTTTGAACTGATTTTACAGTCCCGGTCACAATTTTTACATGTTCTTTTGTTTGTTTGGCTGGAACTCACTTCTGGTCGCATAAAGCTGATAATCCATTAGGAGCGCTTGATTACAGGCACGCAATAATTGCAAACATTTCATTGACTTAATCTTTAATCGATTTGAGTAAAAGATGACATTTTGTATAAAATCAGGCGTTTTTGTAGATGCCGTATTATTACAGTTGGAACATCTGCATCACAATATGTACAATGTCAACTTGATGGAATAGAAAACTTTGTATCTTTACGAACGTCTGAACAAAACACAAACTGACATCATTTCATACTTTACAAGAACACAAGGAAATACATAAATACATGAAATGATGTTTAAGATTTCAGCGACGTGCATATAGTTCTAATGCATGTTTTATTTCTTAGTGCTGTTTCTAACATGTATACCTTAATGTGCTACGTAAAAACAAGCTTATATAGCATACTTTTATTATATGATATTTGTTTGATTATATGTGTTATCATTTTAAAATATTGATTCATAAACATATTAAGTATATTTTTGGTTCTTATGAATACAATAGCAGAGAGTAGTTTAGGCAGTATGAAAACTCTTCAACTGGAAATGTAAATATATTGCAGATTCATGTTAATAAGCATAAATTTATTAAAAATCGTTTGGCTCGAATTCCGGATGGCTTGTACTTTTGTTGTCAGTCCCGGTGTGTTCGAGCCATCAAGTTTCGACTGTATATTAATTCATCATTTTTACTTGTGTGATGTAACAAAATTAAAGGCAAAAAAAAATGTGCCTTAGTGATGTGAATGAACAGTAAACAAGGAATGTTTTGAACAAATTATGTAAAGGAAGGTTTTCATAAAGCATAGGTTGTTGGGGAAACTTTATCCTCTTCCATAACCATGTACATATATTAACTATTTATTGAGAATTATGGTAGCACAGTATTAACATATTATGGAATCAATTCTTCATAAATAATATGAGCCAATTTTTTATTAATATATTTTCTATAAAACATTATCTTAATATTTCATCATGTCAAATGTCACAAAGTGGGAGAAAATGCTCATGTCTTCTGTTCCATGAAAACCTACCATAACATAAGAAAAATACCTTTTT
This sequence comes from Dreissena rostriformis, assembly GCA_007657795.1. Classification (NCBI taxonomy): domain Eukaryota; kingdom Metazoa; phylum Mollusca; class Bivalvia; order Myida; family Dreissenidae; genus Dreissena; species Dreissena rostriformis. The sequence goes on from VMBQ01007864.1 coordinate 1,415, forward strand.
GCGTAATTTGTGAGTTTTCACTAGGTCCTTTTGTAGAACATGAAAGAAAACAATCTATAAACAATCTAATTGCTGTTTTTGTTTGACAATATAGTTCCATGAAACACCATTCAGTGAATTTTCGACAATCCATCATGGCATATATGTGTCGTGTTCTGAAAAAAATGGGCATAATGCATGCGAGTCAAGTGTTGTCCAAGATAAGCCTGCGCAGTCCGCACAGGCTAATCAGGGACAACTCTTTCCGCCTAAACTGGATTTTCGCTAAGAAGCGACATCATTTAAACCAAAAATTCCATAAAAGCGAAAATTGTCGTCCCTGATTATGCGAACTGCACAGGCTGATCTGCAGGGCCCTAGATCTACGTTTTTTTTACGTCCCCCAAAAAAGGATACTATTTTCCCCTTTGTTGGAAAAAAAATCCCCCTAATTTTTTTTTTTTTTTTTTTAAGAANCTGAAAAAAAAACAATGAATATAGTTCAATCAGTACAAACATAGTAATAAGAGAGTAAGTAAAAAAATTCCCCATATAACAGAAACGCCGCAAAAATTCCCCCTCATGAGGGACCTGGGCCCCTTCCCCTGATGGCCAGAAAGGGCCCTGATCTGGGATGACAATTTACGCACAAGCATTATGCCCAGTTTTCTCAGAACCAGGCTCATATATATGTGACACGTTTGGATAATAGAGTCAATTACACAGTATATAGTAGAACACTATAAATCCACAAACTTAACTTTTGAAGGTTCTACATATTTGTACCCCACCAGTTGCAAAATATATGAGCATTGCTCTGTGAAAAGGCGGTTTAATGCTTGTGAGTAAAGTGTCATCCACAAGCTAATCAGGGACAACACTTTCCGCCTTAAGACTTTCTTTAAACAAAAATTATCATACAAGCGGAAAGTGTTGTCCCTGATTAGCCTGTGCCGACTGCACAGGCTAATCTGGGACGACACCTTACGCACATGCATTAAACCCCCTTTTCTCAGAGCGCGTCTCACATAATATATAATTAAGTTTTAAATGTTAGGGTACAGCCAATAGATTTAAATATACATGAAGACAGCATTTTTTTTAAACAGCAATAATTAACACAGTCACTGCTAACTTACACAATAAGTTTTAACCCTTAGTTAAAAATCTGTTTATTTATCTTTGTGATTTTTTGCATGTGTCCCCTTTTTTAAATCTAATAATTTTAATTGAACTTAAATATTCCTGTTTTCGTCCTTTGTGTCCTTTTGGAATTTTGAAGTGTTGTATTTATACTATGCCATGGGAGGGAATCAAATTAAATATACTACAGACCTCACATAGTTTCACTTAATTTTCCACATAAAGAAAAACCATCATTTATTTTGTGGAAGACAATAATTGCACACCATTTGAGTGAGTTTGTTAAATTGCAAATTTATACAATGACATGAAGGTACCATGCAAGTAACAGAACAGACAATAGCTGTCCCAAGACAGGGTGCTCGAGTATTCTTCCGCTTTGATAGAATAATATACAGGCCTGCCTCTAGGCTACATACACATAAATCCCACCACAATATCTCCAACCAATCTCAAGTTATTGAGTGGGCATGTGACCCTACTGGCCCAAAATGCAACACCACCCTGCATGCAAGCAATCAAAAAAAAAATTACAGCACAGTACCTCCATTCAAATTTATCCACCGGAAGCACTTTTTTCTATTTTAAGTAACAGTGACCTTGACCCCACTGGCCACAAATGCAAACACACGCAAGATACGCCTGTAAACTTCCTACACACACAATATCCGACATTTGGGTGAGCAGTATAGCTCAGACTATTAATTTAGGTGAACTAAAATGTGTCGTGTTCTGAGAAAACTGGGCATAATGCATGTGCGTAAAGTGTCGTCCCAGATTAACCTGTGCAGTGCGCACAGGCTAATCAGGGATGACCCTTTCCACCTTAATTGGATTTTTGCTAAGAAGAGACTTTATTTAAACAAAAAATGTCATGAAAGCAGGAAGTGCTGTCCCTGATAAGCCTGTGTGGACTGCACAGGCTAATCTGGGACGACACTTTACGCTTTCATGCATTATGCCCAGTTTTCTCAGAACGCGACACAAATCATTGACACAGTTATTAATGCTGAGCAAACTTTAAGAAGCGTATACATCATTCTACAACCACAGACAACATCTTAGAAGCTCTCTGCAAGGTCAAAACCAATACTAGCATGTTTTGTTAGAAGTTAAATGCTAAATATTGAAATAAAAAAATAAGCAATCACATTTCATTAACCTTTATTGCAAATTTAATTAACTTATTTAAGCAAATTTGAGGAAGAACAAAAGATTTATGCCTGCCATTACCAACTAACCAAAGCTATGATGAAAACGACAGAACCTGCCAGATATTTTCCATTCTAAGCAAGAATTGCTGAAAAGCTTTGCAACACTTAAACAATGAAAGCAACAAGGCTACAAAACAAAACGATATCAATCAAGTGGTGAACCTATTTCTTACGTGAAAGGTGTCTACAATGCTGATTCTGTGGCCCTGACAGACTTACGTTGCGTTGTCGGGTCGTGGGGTCATGGCGTTGGACCAGCAATCGGACCCCGGCGAAAGTGGGTTAGCGCCGTCGAGGGGCGTGTGCGGGTCGTAGTACAAATTCGCGCCTCCGTGAGCGCCGAGGCTGAAACACACACAGACAAATCAAATGAACCAAGTTCTAAACTTACAAGGCTTGTCACTATAGGATGATATATGCCCCCTTTCCACATTTTTCGAAACCTAAAGGCAAAGTGTGACGGAATTTCAGACGGACAGTGCGATCACTATATGCTCACCTTCGGGAGCATTAAAAAACTAATAAAGACAGACTAGTTTACTTTGTCTTAATCATATACAGCTCATCATCGTCATTAACACATATAGAATAATAACATGCATTTGAAGCACCTCATGGGAATTTTATAACATGTATTTGTTCAAGGGAGGGAGGTCTAATTGAATAGACTGATCCCCTAAAATCACGAGTTTAGAAAAACCCACTAATTACCCCAGTACATGTACAAACAACGCTGGTCCATTATATCAACCAATGATAGCTTACTTTAAATAATAACGGTTGATACGGTGTGTGATTTTGAACGTATTATAAAAGGGTCATGTTTATTTGTACCAGCAGAATAGTGGGTTTTTCCAAAATGTTGCTTTTTCCGGGATACATATATTCATAATTGTGACAAATAAACAGTTTTGGAGCAATGCAGTAGTGTTGCAACTGAATTTCTTGACAAAATTGTATTCATCCCATTACCCATATTCTGACAATTTCGATTTCAAATCTGACTTTCCTTTTTTTGGTAGTTGCTTGTGACCCATTTTGGTTATTTTTTCCTAGATTTAGTAAATATTTGGGGTCATTTACTGATTGGTTTTGTCTTGTGCAATAAAATAAGCATTCTGATCATTATTTCCTCATACAGTCTACTATCACTAATCAAAAGGAAGTTTACTGCGGTGGCAGTGAAACCTGTTTTAGTTGATGCGCCAATAGGGACTTCATTTTGTTAAGTTCAGAGACTTTTCCCAAGTGACACATGTTAAATGATAACGGTCAATGGCCAGTATATTTCACTCCAAAAGACATTTTTGAACTGAGAACAAAGGTGAAGAGTCAATTGTTTCAAGTTGCAAAAAATAAAAACACAAATTGTTGTTGCCTCTTTCTTCTGATGTCATAGCCTCTGTTGTGCCTCTATTTTGTTGTGGGTACAGAATCTGATTGTGGTAACTGCCTTTAATATGATAAAAGCGGCCAGTCGAGCAGTTGACGAGTGAAGTTAAATTTTGATTGCAAGAAACAGGTGCAAGTAACAAAAACAATGTGTATTAGTAGCAATTATCGGCTGCAGTCATAATAACAAAGCATAAACGCATGACAAAGTCAATAGATCTTTATCGCTGATAAGGTTTTAACCCTTCGCATGCTGGAAAATTTGTCGTCTGCTAAAATGTCGTCTGCTGAATTTCTAAAATTAGCATTTACTTCGATTTTTTTCAAAGAATACTATCAGAATAGCAAACAGTTTGGATCCTGATGAGACGCCACGTTCTGTGGCGTCTCATCTGGATCCAAACTGTTTGCAAAGGCCTTCACAATTCGGTTCCAGCACTGAAAGAGTTAAAAACAATACTAAGCTGGTTAGTGTTATAATAAGAAGGCGATACAATGATAAGTGATCCCCATTACGGCAAAACAGACATAGAAAATTGCAACTTTTATAACAAACTTTAGGCATTTATGAAAGAGGATTTGTATGACTTACCAAGAAGCATTCATTGCGCACCAGGTGAAGTGATCCAGCTTTCAGAAGAAGATAAGCTAGTTTTTTTTAGCGTGGCGTGAATTCTTTAGATTGTTGCGAGTGAGAATGATTGTGTGTGATTAGAAGTTTTTCCCTGATGTGTAATCTTGTTTTGATTGATGTGGTCTGAAGTTTTTTCCGTGATGTGTAATCTTGTTTTGATTGATGTGGTCTGAAGTTTTTTCCGTGATGTGTAATCTTGTTTTGATTGATGTGGTCTGAAGTTTTTTCCGTGATGTGTAATCTTGTTTTGATTGATGTGGTCTGAAGTTTTTTCCGTGATGTGTAATCTTGTTTTGATTGATGTGGTCTGAAGTTTTTTCCGTGATGTGTAATCTTGTTTTGATTGATGTGGTCTGAAGTTTTTTCCGTGATGTGTAATCTTGTTTTGATTGATGTGGTCTGAAGTTTTTTCCGTGATGTGTAATCTTGTTTTGATTGATGTGGTCTGAAGTTTTTTCCGTGATGTGTAATCTTGTTTTGATTGATGTGGTCTGAAGTTTTTTCCGTGATGTGTAATCTTGTTTTGATTGATGTGGTCTGAAGTTTTTTCCGTGATGTGTAATCTTGTTTTGATTGATGTGGTCTGAAGTTTTTTCCGTGATGTGTAATCTTGTTTTGATTGATGTGGTCTGAAGTTTTTTCCGTGATGTGTAATCTTGTTTTGATTGATGTGGTCTGAAGTTTTTTCCGTGATGTGTAATCTTGTTTTGATTGATGTGGTCTGAAGTTTTTTCCGTGATGTGTAATCTTGTTTTGATTGATGTGGTCTGAAGTTTTTTCCGTGATGTGTAATCTTGTTTTGATTGATGTGGTCTGAAGTTTTTTCCGTGATGTGTAATCTTGGTTTGATTGATGTGGTCTGAAGTTTTTTTTGCATGATATGCTATGTTGTTTTGATAAGGAATGATTGTTTGTGTTTCGTATGAGGTTGTTTGAATGAAAATGCTGTTTGTGTGATGTTGGGGTACGAATAAATTTTAACAAGATTTTGGCGTCTTTTTCTTTGAATAAGAATAAGAACGATACAGTTATACCGTTCTTTCGGTTTATGACAGCGAATCCGCTTTTTATACTTGTTCAGACATGACGTCAATGACTCGTGACAACCTTTATTTAAAAATATCTCGAAATGAATGTAATACGAACTGGCGGATTTACTGAATGAACGAGATGCAGGTGTAAACAACAATACTATTGTTGCTAAAGTCATAGATAAAGTTTAATAAGAGATGTGTTTGTCAGAAACACAATGCCCCCTACTGCCGCCGCTTTAAAATAAAAATTCTATTTATCATTTGGCAGGTATAGAGATTATCTCCCTTTAAAGCGTGTTACTTCCCTTGGATTTTGATTTTTGACCTTTGACCTTGAAGGATGACCTTGACCTTACACATGCATGCCAAATATCAAGTTCCTATCTTCAATATTGCAAAAGTTATGACCAAACTTTAACCAAGGTTAAAGTTTTGGGACAGACAGAATGACAGACAGGCCAAAAACAATATACCCCCTCTTCTTCGAAGAAGGGGGCATAAAAAGAGGTATGATATTAAATAAATTTATAAGATATTATTCTATATTAATCAATAGTAGTTATTTATATTATTTTGCTTAGTAATCAGCCATGAGCCTTTGTTTTACGCTCTGTGCAAACGACTGGGTGTGGTAACGACGAAGCAGTACTACCAACCAGCTAAAAAGTGGTGATCGGATCTCTGTTTTGACTGTATTTCCTCCTGCTTGCAGAAATTTTATCTCTGTGACTTTAACCGAGATCTCTTGAGTTGAAAATCCTTTGGCGTCATCCTTTGTCAAGACTTACTAGTATACTAATTTTAGTGATCTTCAGAATGCGTAAGATATTGTGTTGATATCGTATGGAAACTAAATGGTCTATGCACCAACCAACCATCTCACCTAACGACCCTCAAACCAGAGCAGAGATATATAAACCACTCCTTTGAAGGGGTCATAATTATTTTTGGCAAAACCTGGATGGGTTAGTAAAAGTGTGGAGCATACCTCTGTCCGTCCAGTACTGTGACCAGGGTTGTCTTCACATAGCCACTCTGTCCTTGGTTTGGATCTACAGTGGATTACAGGCAAGTACTTGGTAAGTGTAAGATAAGGATGACACAGTGGAAACAGGAAAGCACTGCAATTTACCAGGTGCAATATATGAAACCATTAAAAATAAACAAGAAACATAGCATCGCCACAATACCAGATTTCATTAATTTAATTTAAATATTTATGCAATCCCAAGCTGTGAGCTACCAACACACACAATTTCACCCCAATGACTCCATCAAATATCAAGTCCCTGATGCCATCCCAAGCTATGTCTGCATGTAAACTGCCAATATACAAAAATTAAATAACGATAAACTAACTATGTGTTTCCCATATTTAGTAACAGGTCATCAAAATGATTAACTAGGTTGATAGAGGAATAATAAGTAAGGAAATATCGGTTCATAAAAATACAATAAGAAAGGACATAAGAGCAATCTCTAATATTTAACAATTCCTTAGATGCTGAAATTGATTTTCTTTTCCTGTTTTTACAAAAGAAATTTGCCACTAGTTTTTACAGTAACTACTGTAGAAATTATCCAAATTTTCACCTGACTTTAAATATTCTTGTAGAACCTTAGCAAGTACAACAAAAGGTTAGCTAGTATAACTAACAAACCAGCATGATCCAGTTGTAACAATTTTAAGCCGTTGGTCAAATTATCCAGGTTCAAGTTTGGAGACAAATTTATCTTTCTTTATATGCATATCCTTCACCATGGACCCTAAAATCTGTAGAACCATTTAATTCTTTGAGTTAATTTTGGACAGTGAAAAATTTATCAAGGATTATCAAATCTATTTGAGTCTCGCTTTGGGAAAACGGGGTTTTATGCATGTTCGTAAAGTATCGTCCCAGATAAGCCTGTGTAGTCCGCAAATTATAATAAGGGCTCGAATTCACCAACGTTTTAAGTCTAAAATATAGACTCAGACAAAAGAAAAGAAGAATCAAAATATTGTTTTAACCATAAATCGTATCATACAACAATCCCATTCAATATAAAGAGAACAACAAAAAGATCACTTTTCATTCATTTAACAGGATTTTATATCTCTTGAAAATTGATTTTGAAATTTCAGAAATATAAGTCTGAGTCTATAATTTAGACTTAAAACGTTTGTGAATACGGGCCCTGTATATTACCCAGACCTGTGGCAGGGCTGAAGTATTTTGCAAACGCGTCATTCTTCGGGATATCTGGGTACAGGTTGACAAGGGCCGGCAAGTCCTTGATTCGGTCAGCAAGGCCCCTTATAGCAAAGTCCTTGATGGTGAAGGGGGCTAGGTTCCACACCTGTCTGTCCCCTGAAATAAAGTGATAAGATTTGCAGTGACTATCATGCTATATGAAAATATGTCTTCTTATGCAGGGCTTTTTTTTTGTTGGTTTGACATTTATAACAATCCTTACAGTAACTTTAAAGAAATGCTTTATTTAGAACAAACCCGTTACAACTGATGATGACGTTAAGCTGTATACTGAACACAAATTGGATTTTTGCAAACCCAATCAGTATCACGATGACATAAAGCTATAAACTAAACAACATTTGAATGTTTACTCTTTTGATTTTAACGTTTAACAGATATATTTTAACCTTCCATTTGTTGTGCTTGTTTGTCAGAGTGTTGAAACAGAAAATAAGCAGTAACATTGAACTTGTTTTTATTTCCCAAAACTTGCAAGGCTAAACAAAACACAAACCAATCCCACTATAGCTCAACCAAATATTGTTTATGTATTATTACCCTCTCACTATATAGCCATGGTGCCTATACCAAGTGACTTTTTAAGATCTGTGTCGGGAGAATTCTATCAACAAAAGCGCGACCCATGTAACATTTTTAAGGATGTCTTTTTAAATATTTCACCATTTTTAATGGGATAAAGTGGAGAGCCCGCTCATTCGTGAGAGTTTTCTATAGGTATCATGATTTTTTTAAACAATTAAGTATTTTTTAGTAAAGTGCAACCGCGTGTTTGTAATATGAAGTCCCAACACTGATCCGACATTTGTCTAACCGTATAAACGCGCGGTTGCACTTGACTGATAGTATTCTCCCAACACAGATCTTAAAAAGTCATGTGGTATAGGCACCGTGATAGCTATACTGCGAACATTTTAGACGAAATATACCTTAATCATTCTTAAGAGCGAAAGAGTGCATTTAAGACTAACAAAGCCTTATAATTCATCAGTTTGTTCCTCATTCCACCTACATCTGTTGTAAAAGTTAAATTGGCACTATTTTGTATAATTCTATGTTAACTCTAACAAGATATTTGCTGAATATTATTAATCTACTAAGGGAACTTGGCACTGAATATTATAAACAGGTCAAATAAGGAACTTTGGCACTGTTTTGCCTTTCTCAATCTTCATTCCAACAAGATAGTGATTACGAACAAATTACTACTGTTGTTAAAATACCCAATAAACGATGCTAGACTGAACAATTATGTTGTATTCAACTTGTCCCGTACCGTTCTCGTTATTGTCGGCCACCCAGGCTATGGTTATCCCCCCAAGAGTCGTGTCAGAAAACCGCAGCAAGAACGTGCCATTCGGCTTTGAAAGCAACATATCATTGGACTCCTGCCGGTCCATAAAGCCAATGATTAACCTACAAAACAAAACCAGTCCATAAATCCAATGATTAAACTACAAAACAAACCCAACTATCAGTGTAAGTGGTTAACCCTTTACCACTCAGATATGCACTTTGATGCGTTTGAAGTTCCTTAGAAAATCACATTAAATTGGAGAACTTTCTACTAGATTGAAATTTAAAGGCTTCATTTCCAACCCTAAGATACTGATGAGCAGCAAACAGCAGAAAACCAGAATAGACTGTGTGTAACTCGCAGGATGTTCTGGTTTAATGCTGATTGCATATTCACTTTGCTTCTTAGCAGGAAAGGGTTAAAGGCTATAATGTTCACACATACAAACATGAAAGCTTAGTAACACAAATCACTGTATATTTTAAAGGTTGGAAATATTCCTTTTCTCCTCATTGTTTTCTTATTTTAAGCCATGACCATCTGACAAATAATGGCAGAAGGTTAAATCCGTGAAAACTGGGACATCAGGCAATGTTTTCAAGCTACTTGTTCTAATTGCACCTTATTTGAGAAGAATATAGTTTTGGTGAAATACATGTCTAAAAGTTTGAAAGTTCTGAAATAGAGTTTGCCAAATCAAATATAATCAACAACTACGGACCATTTAAGTCCACACATACCCGTACATTCATGAAACCTTCTGCTTAAACATGGAAAGAATGAGCTATTTCGAAAGTTTCCAAAATATCCTGTTTTGTGCATTCTATGAATTATGTGTTGTAAGTTAACTTACATCGTAGAATGCACAAAAAATATGTTTTGATATTTTTAAAGGCTTCATTTCCAGCCCTAAGATACTGATGAGCAGCAAACAGCATAAAACCTGAACAGACTGAGAGTTACTGGCAGGCTGTTCTGGTTTTATGCTTGTTGCCAAAGCCATTTTCACTGTGCGTATCAGAGAGTTCAAGGGTCAACACGTACCCATCCATCCATGGACTCTTGAGCTGCTCCTTCACCAGCTTGGCCACCGCCCAGAACCACTCCCAGAACGTGAAATTGCGACCGGGTAGGTTCTCCTGAAAAAAAAAACATACACATGCATGCATAAGGAAAACTTAAGTCTCCTGAAATAACTTGTGGAAAACTATGTTTTCCTGTAATTCCTCATTTTTAACAATTTTTTTCCTAAATTTATTGAAATTACACAACAAAGGCGACCGCCCAGCACCACTCCCAGAACGTGTAATTGCAACCGGGTAGGTTCTCCTGCAACAAACATTGACATACATGCATAAGGCTAACTATATCTCTTCTGAAATAAAGAATGTAAAACTATGTTTTCCTGTAATTCATCATTTATAACAAAAAAAATCCTAAATTTACTGAAATAACACAACAAAGGCCACCGCCCAGAACCACTCCCAAAACATGAACTTGCGCCCAGGAAGGTTCTCCTGAAACAAACATACACATGCATGCATAACGAAAACTACAGTCTTTTGAAATAAAGCATTGAAAACTATGTTTTCCTGTCATGCCACATTTAAAACAAAAAAATCCGTAAATTTACTGAAATTACACACCGCCCAGAACCACCCCTGTTAAGTGAAATTGCGACCTGGAAGGTTCTCCTGAAAAAAAAGAGTGTTAACAAGGCAAATGCTGATGACACACGACGGACTAAAGGCGATCACAAAAGCTCACCATTAGCCTTGTTGAGCTTAGGTGAGCTGAAAAAGGCAGGTAAACACTGGCCCAATACTTAAAATGGTCACATTTTATATCAATAAAGTACATAAACATTTAGCTTAATTTCTTTTTAGTTACCCTTAGGGTTTAAATGGACGAAATGTTAACAACAACTTCCATGTGAAAGAAACCTTCGGTAATCAAAAAAGATTTCAACAACACACTGAAACACAACTGACCCTGTTAAACTGGTGCCATCGTATCTGAGCCTTGGCTGGATCAGGGGGCAAGCTTCCCGTCTGAGTGAACAACTTGGTGCCGATGTAGCGCAGATTGTCGTCTGTGAGACCGCGCCCGGTCATCTGGTGGAACTTCGTAGACAACATCTTGGCTACCTCAATCCATGGGGCCTGGTCAGGCACTTGGAATGGGATACGTCCCTGCAGGTATAACCATATACATTTGTACACTGAGCAAAGACGTGCCTTCAAGTCAATTACTCATGAAAACAAAAAATGGTTCCAATTTGTTTATCATGATTTTTTGGGGCAGTTTTCACTAGTATTCCAGTTTACCCTTTACCACTCAGATACGCACTATGACGAGTTTGTAGTCCCTTAAAAATCGAATTAAAATCTGATAAATTTCTTACTAGATTCGAGTTGTAAAGGTTTCATTTACAACCCTTAGGTACTGATGAGCATCAAACAGCATAAAACCTGAACAGACTAAGAGATACTCGCAGGCTGTTTCGGTTTAATGCTGGTTGCATATAGCCATTTTCACTATGGTTGTGAGTGGGAAAGGGTTGAATCATGACCATCATTTAACCTACTCCCACTTTTCTGGGTACGCTGGTTTACCACTTCTACTTACAACTATTTATGCCAGTAACTGACAACTTCCCTACTTGACTCAAAGGTAGGGCTGGTTTACCACTTCTACTTGCACATATTTATGCCAGTAACTGAAAACTTCCCTACTTGACTCAAAGGTAGGGCTGGTTTACCACTTCTACTTGCACATATTTATGCCAGTAACTGAAAACTTCCCTACTTGACTCAAAGGTAGGGCTGGTTTACCACTTCTACTTGCACATATTTATGCCAGTAACTGAAAACTTCCCTACTTGACTCAAAGGTAGGGCTGGTTTACCACTTCTACTTGCACATATTTATGCCAGTAACTGACAACTTCCCTACTTGACTCAAAGGTAGGGCTGGTTTACCACTTCTACTTACAACTATTTATGCCAGTAACTGACAACTTCCCTACTTGACTCAAAGGTAG
>VMBQ01007864.1:16282-28933 GCA_007657795.1 Dreissena rostriformis
ATTGCAAGGCTTTATAGTGGAAAGAGTTGATCCTGACCAGACTGTTGGAATGCGCAGGCTGATCTGGAGCTTTGCTTGCCACATATGTGTCGTGTTCTGAGAAAACTGGGCATAATGCTTGTGCGTAAATTGTCATCCCAGATTAGCCTGTGCAGTCCGCACAGGCTAATCAGGGACGACAATTTACGCTCTTATGGAATTTTTCGTTCAAATGATGTCTCTTTATAGCGAAAATCCAGTTTAGGCAGAAAGTGTCGTCCTGGATTAGCCTGTGCGGACTGCACAGACTAATCTGGGATGACAATTTACGCACAAGCATTATGCCCAGTTTTCTCAGAACGCAATACATATCTTTTGAAGCCACATGTCGTAATGTGTAGCATCTTATTATAATCATTTTATAGAAATTATAAATAACCAAAGGGGCATAACTTTAACAATTCAAATGTAGAAAAACGAAAATTGCAAATGTACAACTTCACATCATAATTTTAATGAATGTTTGAATGATGTATGTTGAAAAGCTACTGGGTACATTGTTTGACAAGTTTTTGACAACATCCAGACTTAAAGCAAACATTATTTGTGACAACAGTATTTCTCCCTCTTTATTTTGTTGCAAGTGGTATATTTAAACCCGAGCTTTAATAATAATTTGTGTAAAAGTAGACAGTCACAGAGTTAAGCCAGATGCCTATGCAGTACATATGCTGGACGCTAGATTAGCATATTTGGCCTGTATCCTCTTTCATCATGGTGACAATGTAAGATTTTTCCAATCAAAACCTCTAATAGCATTTGACCAAAAGCTTTACAAAGTTACTCAGGGNTTTAAAAAAAAAAAAAAAAAAAAATCTATTTTAGTATGGGTTACCTGGATTTTGAGACAGAATATAAGGTATCTATCTTTTTACAAAGTATCATTTAAATTATTAAGTTATCAAGCAGAAAGCTTTTTTCCCACTTTTAGACTCTTACCTTTTTAATCTCAACCCACTCGTGCAATCCCAAAATAATCAATTTTGCTCCCTCTTAAGTTATTGAGCAGAAACCATTTAATTGCATGCTTTCCTCTGGTTTATGAGAAAATATCAGTGATTTAAAATTTGTAATTCACTGTTTAAAACAGCAAAAAAGTACAGTGAAAATAATCAAAAATTTGTATCGTTTTTTTCTGTGAAATGATCGTATTATGTTGACATCATGACATTATTAATTTCTGTGATCGATATTCTTTCGAAACCAACAAATATCCTCTATTTCCTGTTTTTAGTTACCCCCCCNAGAAAAAGAATGTTGACAAAACAGCAGAAAACTTAACTAACAACGACATAGTCCCAGATGAGAGAGCACAGACAATAAATCAACTGTTCCTCCTTGAGCAAGTAGTACAGTGACACAATCTTAATTTTAAAGACACCAAAAATATTCTTTACGAGCCCTCACTTACTAAAACAAGATGCTGTGTTCAATTAACGTATATGACCCCAGTCAAAGCTTTGTCAGTATTGATTCATAAGCCCATTTTAATAAGTACACGTCCAAAAGAAGGCCAATGCCAACCTCAAAATGAGGTCAAGTGATATAGGTGCGTTGAGTGTTCATAGATAACATTCATGAAAGTATCAAAGCTCTGTAGCAAGCAGTAAAGATATTAGACACAATATTAGTCTTTCATTTTCATCACATCTGTCATCAGTTAGGGTGAACAAAGATTTTGGACCTTCTGGTAAAGTCAGGTTTGTTAGTTTGTGTGTTTATAGAGTCCTACCACATCATCCATGCAAGTATCAAAGCTTGTTAGCAAAGGCATCATTTAGGATTAACTAAGAATTTGGACCTTCTGCATGAGGCTAAGTCTAAAAGTAGATTAATGTCAAACTAAGGTTAGGTGATATAGCTGTGTTAGTGGTGTTCAAAGACATCATCCATGCAAGTATCAAAGCTTTGTAGGAAGTCTTATAGATGTTTTACAAAATGTGCCATTCTGGGTTAACATTGTGCAGACAGAAGAACACTATATGCCCCCCCCCCCCCCCCCCCNTTTAGGAGTAGGTTGAAATGTTTTACACCTTCATGTTAACAAACAAAGAGTCAGAGGAACAAGACTTCATCCTGTACTGAATCCATGTGAGTATTTCCTTATAAATGCCCCCAAAAAATACTTGTACTCCTTTAAAAATTAAATTCCTGTTGTTTCTTTTTTTCTTAATTATAAGCTTTGTACTTAATTGACAATTGCTTTCAGTACTAATATAACAACTCTTGGATGAAGCTCAAACTGAGCACAGCTGAAGTAATCCAAGAATAGGTCGCCGTGGCGTAATGGATATGGTGTCCGCCTAGCGATCGGGAGGTTATGGGTTCAATCCACACTGTGGGAGCGTTTCTTTAGATCTGCCCATATACACCAAGTACTGGTTCTAGTCCCAGGAAATGGACTAGAGAGCATTTTAAATAAGCCTTAGGCTTTCGATGCAATCAAGCTTAAATAAATAGGTTTAAACTAATCCAAGATGGAGTACAAACTTTATCATCAAAAGCCCAACAACAAATAAACAGCTATGTTAACTTTTCATTTCTACTAATTAATTATTGGACCAAAACTTTAAAAGCATTTGTCTTCACAAACTGAAGCGGATGAAGACACAACCATGCATCAAATAAATCTTATATACCCAACTGAGGATGAAACAAGAGATGTGTTTGTCAGAAACACAATGCTCCCTACTGCGCCGCTTTGAAAAAGAAATTAAAAAAAAATTACCTTTAATGACCTAAACCTTGACCTTCCTTTTTTTACCTTTGACCTTAAAGGATTACCTTGACCTTTCACAACTCTAAATGTGCAGCTTCATGAGATACACATGCATGCCAAATATCAAGTTGCTATCTTCAATATTGCAAAAGTTATGACCAACGTTTAAGTTTTCGGAGGGACGCACAGACTGACGGACGGATGGACTGACAGTTCAACTGCTATATGCCACCCTACCACAGGCATAAAAAGCAGTGCATAAAATTGTGTTATTGATAGGCATTCAATGTTGGTGCAGTCTTGTGTTGTATGGAGAAGTTGGAGTAAGCGGAGGAAACCAGACCTGTCTATACCAAACTCACATGCACTGGGAGTGGGGGTTGAACCTAGGTGGCCTAGATTAAAAGCTTGTAAAACAACCACTACGCTAAATGGACAGCAACTTAATAAACGATCCAACTTCTGTCTTCATATAGAAAATTTGAATAACGCTATTACCCATCACCTGTACAATACCTACGTTCGGTACTTCTCTCAACACACACTGACAGATCTGTATGGCTGTGCTTGTGTACAGGAAGCTGAATGTCGGCTACACAGTGAAGCAGGAAGCACAATAGAGCCTTCCTCTGGGAAAATGGGGTTTAATGCATGTGCGTAAAGTGTCGTCTTAGATTAGCCTGTGCAGTTTGCACAGGCTAATCTGGGATGACACTTTCCGCCTAAACTGGATTTTCATAAAGAAGATACTTCCTTTAAATGAAAAAATCCATAAAAGCTGAAAGTGTCATCCCTGATTAGCCTGTGCAGACTAAACAGGCTAATCTAGGACAACACTTTACGTGCATGCATTAAACCCCTATTTCCCACATACAAGAACTTACCCAGACCTGAAATTTCAGCTCATTCCCGCCCACGTTGAACTCAGACGTGAAGTGAATACAAAACTTTTCCTCCGCAACTGTCTGAAATCGCAGATTTTACGAACAATTACTTTGAGGACACTGTAAAATGTGGATTCCATTTACAAGAAGAGAAAAGACTAGACATGTATCAATAAAATTAAGTCAATAATATACTATGTGGGAACTGAAACTGTTGCAAAACTTTAAGATAGGTATAAGAAGGAATTTTTAAGATGTTGTGGATATGATGTCTGCCTTGCGTCCGGGAGGTCATGGAATCAATCCCCACTGTGGGAGCTTTCAAAAGATCTTTCCAAACACACCAAGTACTGGTTCTTCCCAGGAAAAGGATCTGAAAGTGTCTCTATAAGCCCAAAGCTTTTGATGCAATCCAGATTAAACAAGACTATTGCCAAGCAATGATGTCCCCTACCGGCTCCACCATGGTCAGATTTTTTTTGATTTTTTTTTAAATATTTATTTGTTGCCATAGCAACCAAAGTTTTTGACGTAGGAACAAAATGAAATGACCTTCATAATGTCCATATTGCCATCTATCTATGTTTGAAGTTTCATGAAAAAATATGAAAAACTTTCAAAGTTAGCGCAGGATCCAGAAAAGTGTGACAGACTGACAGACAGACAGACTGACACACACACAGAGCGCAAACCATAAGACCCCTCCGGTGAAACCGGTAGGGGACAATAAATAGATTTATACTAAAGATGTTGGTCTATATTTTGCTATGGGCTTATATAAATATAATAAAAATGCAATAGAAAATAAAATTGGAGATACTTGCATGTACCTCTCCGCCCCTTTTATCAGCCCTCTTGATGTTTTTCAAGGTCTGAAATAAATATGGCATTGAGGGGTGAGCATGCAACCAAGTTATCTCTACATTTAAAATATCTGAAAAAAAAATAAATAGACAGATGTCCAGAGAAATAATATCTAAAAGTCTTTAAAGAGACCTTGCAGCAGGCAACACATATTTCTGAATAAATGTGATACTTAACCATATTTCTGAAAAAAATGCGATACTAAAGCATGTTTCTGAAAATAATTTATGTTATAATTAATATTATTTTTATTATATGTGATACTTAACCATCCTTGTGGAAATATCTGATACTTCTGATGATGTACCATATTCCTAACAAAACATGACACTCAATCATATTTCTGAAATTGATCATTTGACTCCCACCATATCCATTACGATCACGGAAATAATGTGACTCACCATATTCCTGAAGACGACACTGAGTTGCCCGGTGGCATTGTGGAAGTCCATCTGGCCCTCATTGTTCAGTATCTCCCCACACTTCTGACCCCGTGGAGGCTCCACGTTCTGTAGCAGGATCTTGGCTTGCTGCTCACTGGAAATAGAAAGAAAGTTGTTTGTGTACAATGACCTTGAAACTTGTGCAAGAATTTATTTTGTTGCTTAGTTTTTTCTCCGTTTTCAACAGTATCTCGGTCATATCACCGTGGTCAATTAATCAAAACCTGGGTCAGCTGGTTTGCGAGTACTAAGTGCACATACTTAACCCTTTGCATGCTGGGAAATTTGTCGTCTGCTAAAATTTTGTCTGCTAAATTTCTAAAATTAGCATTTTCTTCGATTTTTTTTCCAAAAATACTATCAGAATAGCAAACAGTTTGGATCCTGATGAGACGCCACGTTCTGTGGCGTCTCATCTGGATCCAAACTGTTTGCAAAGGCCTTCAAAATCCGGTTCCAGCGCTCAAAGGGTTAANCTAGTTACACATATTTATGCCAGTAACTGACAACTTCCCTACTTGTTACACATATTTATGCCAGTAACTGACAACTTCCCTACTTGACTCAAAGGTAGGACGGCATGGCTGTAGAAGTAATTTCATAACCAATCAACACAAAAGTGATGCATCCAACCTAGCGTTTCTCAGATTTGTAGTCCATAGCTCTTACAAACTCAGCTGACACATACAGACTACAAGACATTCCAAATGTCACCCATAACCAAACAAATAAACTCCTTACAAACGAAATATATATGACTACATGGGCTGCATAAAATCTTGCATATTAGTCTCGCTCTGGGAAAATGGGGTTTCATGCATTTGCGTAAAGTGTCATCCCAGATTAGCCTGTGCAGTCTGCACAGGCTAATAAGGGATGACACTTTCCACCTAAACTGGATTATTGTTTAGGAGAGACTTTCTATTAACAGAAAATTCTGTAAAAGCGGAAAGTGTCGTCTCTGATTTAACCGCACAGGCTAATCTGAGATGACACTTTACGCAAATGCATTAAGCCCAGTTTTTCCAGAACGAAGCTCACATATTTTGTGTGATGTAATTGTCGCACATACCGGTTCTGAGAACTGGTTGTCCCAGATGAAGGTAGCCGTGGCCTGACACTCCTGATTGCCATGGACGGTGACAATCACCGGGAGGGACAACGTCTGCAATACCCAGCAGAACTACATCAATAGATAATACCACACACACCAGTATCAATCATTTAACCCTTTGAATGCTGGGAAATTTGTGGTCTGCTAAAATGTCATCTGTTGAATTTCTAAAATCATCATTTTATTCACTTTTTTTCAAAGACCAATATCAGAATAGCAAACAGTTTGGATCCTGATGAGACGCCACGTTCTGGATCTAAACTGTTTGCAAAGGCCTTAAAAATTCGGTTCCAGCGCTAAAAGTGCTAAATATTACTCTGCAACATTATTCAACAATGANTCTGTGGCGTCTCATCTGGATCTGAACTGTTTGCAAAGGCCTTTAAAATTCGTTCCAGCGCTAAAAGGGTTAAATATTACTCTGCAACATTATTCAACAATGATAATAATTAATTATTGTAAATGTGTATAGAGGTTTAACTATTTTACACAAAAAAAGAGCAGATGGGCTAAACCTGGATTGGTCTATACTGCCATATACATGTGTCTTGTTCTGAGAAAACTGGGCATNCATAAAGTATCGTTCGAGTCCGCATAAGCTAATCAGGGACTTCACTTTCTGCTTTTATAGAATTTTTTGTTTAAAGGAAGTCTCTTCTGAACAAAAATTTCAGTCTATTCGGAAAGTGTCTTCTCTGAAAAGCCTGTAGATACTGCAGAGGCTAATCTGGGATGACACTTTACGCAAATGCATTCAGACTGCACAGGCTAATCTGGGACAACACTTTATGCACATACATTAAGTCCATTTTTCCCAAAACAAGGCACATATACCTGGTTACATTTATATTGAATTTTGGTCCCATGACAACATAATACATACCTGGTAACAAGAGAGGACAGCAGACTTGTGACCGCCTGATTGAGTTCAGGCTGAATATCAGAGTACCCTTCCGGCACCTCGATGGGCAGATGTTGTCGCAGGGAGTCCACCTTCAGGATCTGCTGGCGGTTGCGCCAGATCAGGTCCGCAAGGGATTCACACCTGAAAACAAGGATGGCATTTAGAAAGGATCCAAAGTAAGGAACAATCTAAAATAACAATTTGTTAGTTTGAATTTGTTTGTATTAATCAATATTTCATTCATATAATAGATTAAGAAAAATCTTCAATACCTATTCCTTAGTGTGATTTGTTGAAATTTAAACAGAATTTAAGTCATATTACCACAGACAGTTAAGCAATCCACACTTGTGTCGTGTTCTGAGAAAACTGGGCAAAATGCTTGTGCGTAAACTGTCATCCCAGATTAGCCTGTGCAGTCCGCACAGGCTAATCAGGGATGACAATTTCCGCTTTTATGGAATTTTTCGTTTAAATGATGTCTCTTCTTCGCGAAAATCCAGTTTAGGCGGAAAGTGTCGTCTCGGATTAGCCTGTGCGGACTGCACAGGCTAATCTGGGATGACACTTAATGCACAAGCATTTTGCCCAGTTGTCTCAGAACACGACACAATTTTTAAACTCTGAAACTGCATCACTGTAAAGGTTAAGCTGCTGTTCACGTTTTAAACTGTTTATGTTTAAACCTTTTTATTTTAGCTAAATTGCATGTAAAGCCCAAGGCTTTTTGAAGAGCTAATGAGTCTGTTTTCTGGGTAGAACCAGTACTTGGTGTCTTAAGGGGAGATCTTAAGAACGCTCCCACAGTGGGGATTGAACTCATGACCTACGGTCGCTTGGTGGACACCATAATTTTCCACTACGCAAACAGTGACCTTTTAAGGTTAAACACCTTATCTACATAGAGAATACAGAGAGAGACGACAGACCATCCCTGGAGTGTGTCAATGAGACTGGTGTCGAAGGGTGCCCCATTCAGACAGAGCTGCTGCTTCCGTTTCCATGCTATCAGCTCCTCGTCCACCACTTTCTTCTGTAGCTGCTCTATCTCTGTTAGCGTCTTCTTGTGCTTCTCAGCCAGCGCCTGAAACACATTTAAGTTTGATTTTAAAATCTGAAGTAGATATTGAGATATGGAGTAGTGTAATTTCTTCAAGTTTTCAGACCTGGTAAATTTTCGAACGCCCACTTTGCCCTATTTTGGCCAAAATGATTATTTTCTGTGAATCAAAATTTTCGGGCATACATGTTTACATAATTAATGGCGCTAAATTAAATGTATTTTACACTTTGTTTCTAACAGCCTTTGTTGAATTTTGGTAGTGAGGGTGTAACAAAAATGTAGCCCAAAAACAGAATATAGGAAACCGTTAAAACATTCTGTTGATAACTTACAGTAGATGCTTGGTTATGCCTTCCTCTACTGCAGGAGTGTCTGTGATGCTGTTAGTGATGACCATAAAGCATTTAAGGCAGTAGGGTCCTAATGAGATTTGCAAAATTTGGGTGATTGTTTATGATTATCAGAGCCGTACTCAGAAAGAGCTTCAGTTACTATTTGATGTCTACAGAAAACTCCGGAAATGATACTATATCGCGTTATAAATGTTATTTTTTTATATTTTAGAACTTAATTTGCTCATCTCCTTAAGATTTCACTAATATAAAATTAACAATATTAGTTTTATTTATTTGTGAAAAAAAAAATTGTTCCATGACGTTACGGCTGTTGCAGACATTCTGTTTCAAAATGAAATTGCGTAATAAGTTCGGTCTGTTTGCAAAAAAAGAAGGTTATATCACCAACGATCATTCATCGAACTAAGCAATGGAGACCAGTGTAAACATACCGCGTGTAACAGTTATTTTAATTTGCTTAGTGACGTGAAAGGAGTAAGCAGAAGT
Organism: Dreissena rostriformis; assembly: GCA_007657795.1. Classification (NCBI taxonomy): domain Eukaryota; kingdom Metazoa; phylum Mollusca; class Bivalvia; order Myida; family Dreissenidae; genus Dreissena; species Dreissena rostriformis. The sequence continues at coordinate 25,158 of VMBQ01007864.1, forward strand.
GGGTGGAGGGAGGGGAATAAATTGAGCTAGAGGTCTTGCTAAAAAATCTACAGTATTGTCAATAATTTAACTTGGGACACATTCCTTTGACAATATATTAAATTGTTGGTGAACTTCAAAAGGTCTTTAGTGGATATTTGTATATATTGTTTGACAAATTCCAGACTGCAGTGAAGTAAATTGTGTTTACTTAAAGCAGCAACGTCCCAAGCCCAGGGGAATGCCATGCTTTGATGCCAATACCACGTTTGGAACTGGTATGTATGTCATTTACATACCTTACCTGATTTATTATTTACAATTAGTGATGGTCTTTGGACTTTTTACAAATTTTCCGACCCACTTAAATTCCAAGTGTCATTCCAAATTTCCAAGTGAATATCTGTTTATTGTCTCACATATAAAGTAGCACATCAGTGTCAATCTGAATCATATTCAGTTTTCAAATTTCGTTTCACATTTGTGTTGTTAAATCCGATGGATTTATCATTCATGAGATTTAATAATGTAATGTTGATGATACAAATGGAGTGAAAGTAAACTGTGGTAAAGTGTCAACCGGTGTGGTACTTAAACTTATTACATGAAAATTGTGCTATTATTAAATGAACTTACCTGGCGGCTGATATAGATTTGTGTCTGTCAAACATTTCAGAAATAATGTATCATTATTCACATTAAAGGGACCTGTTCAAGTTTTGGTTAATTGACAAAATTTAAAAAAATTGTTTCAGATTTGAAAATTTTCATTGTAGTTATGATATTTGTGGGGAAACAGTAATACTGAACATTTACCATGCTCTAAAATATCCATAATGAGCATATTTTGATGATTTAATAACCTGAAAATTATAAAGCGTTACAAACACTTACATTGAATAATTGGAGAGTTCTGTTGTTATCGTTATATTTTGTGACATTATGAGGATTGGTCCAAGGGTCAGTGGTTTGAGCCCAGGTGTGGTTAACTTTTTTTTCTTTTCTTTCTTTTTTTTAATGTTTCTCTTGTTTTATACTAAAACTATTTAGTCCCGATGTTTACATTTATCAATTTAAAGCATTTAATGACAACTATCAAAACATGCCTAAATCAGTGAACAAGTCCCTTTTACTTGTTTAAATCAAAATTGAAAGAATGAGGTATGAATTCATTTAAACCAGCTTCTGCCCTACAGATAGTTGAAGTATAACATCATCCCCAAAACAGACGATTTAACCCATTTATGCCTAGCGTCTACAAAAAAAAGGCCTAGGCAAACAGCATAGACCCAGATGAGACGCCGCATAATGCAGCGTCTCATCAGGGTCTACGCTGTTTGCTTAAAGGAATTTCTGTGAGAAATATTCTAAAAATAGAAATAAATATACCAGACATCTCTAATTTTGGAAATAAATTGATCCAATTAGAAGGATGGGAGAGTCCACTAGTCATAAATGGGTTAAACAGAAATATGTCCATAGGACAAGGATGCTGCTCCCTTTTACTCTCTTGTCTGAAAGCTCCGCTTTTGTCAAAACAAGAGATGTGTTTGTCAGAAACACAATGCCCCCTAATGCGCCGCTTTGATTATTTATTTTTAACCTTTGACCTAGAAGGATGACCTTGACCTTTCACCACTCAAAATGTGCAGCTCCATGAGATACACATGCATGCCAAGTATCAAGATGCTGTCATCAATAATGCAAAAGTTATGACAAAACTTTACCCTAGGTTTAAGTTTTAAGACAGACAGACAGACACACACAATGACGGACAGACAGACAGGCCAAAAACAATATACCCCCCTTTTTTTTAAAAGGGGGCATAAAAACACATATTATGAAGTTGCACAACTTCACATTCTGGTTAATATGTTCGTAGACTTTCAACCCTCTAGCAGCAATATTTTTTAGTTATTTGCGCCACACAAAAAGTGGGACCGAAAGTTGGGATGGAAGGACAGACAGACAAGGGCAATTATTTTATTTATCTCTACTCATTAACAGGGGGAATAAAAATCTGAAAAAAAAAACTTGCTTACCAGCCTCTGTTGCANTCTCTTGAAGAAGTTGCATGTCCCTCAGCTCTGTATCGGCCTCCTGGAAGTACCGATATTGAACACAGTAACAATGTGCAGCATAGTCTAACAAACAAGACTTTGAACGAGAGCATTGCCTCATAAACTGACAAAAGTAACAATGTGCAGCATAGTCACATAATATCTAACAAACAAGACTTTTAACGAGAGCATTGCCTCATAAACTGACCACAGTAACAATATGCAGCATAGTCACAGAATATCTAACAAACAAGACTTTTAACGAGAGCATTGCCTCATAAACTGACCACAGTAACAATGTGCAGCATAGGCACAGATTATATAAGAAATATTGCTTAAAGCAAGAGCATCCCTACAGGACCCACAGCTACAAACATTCATGAGTTGAATATTATACTTCCATAACATATGTTAAAGCAATGGAAATACATTCTCAAAAGTTACAAGCATTCTCAGTGGTCTATATTTTGATCTGAGACTAAGTGTGGGACTATCTTTATATGATACCAAATGAAAAATATGAAAGTCATGGGCTTTGTGACTTAAACAAGTGATTTTTATTGGCTTTCCTCATATTTGTGAATGTAAAACTGGTGGCCTCCAGAGCAAGGCCACTTTTGACCCCTGGGGCAAAATCTGAACAACTTAGTAGACAACTTCAAGATAATACCACATGACAATTATAAAGTCATGGGCTTTGCAGTTTCAGACATGATTTTAAAGGATTTTATGAGTCTTTGTAAAGCAGATGACCTCTGGGTGAGGCCAGTTTTTACCAAAGGGGCTTAATTTTGTAGAGGACCACCATTCGATGTTACAGTTCAGCCCACGCGGAACCAACAAAGTCCGCGGCTTCGCCACGGCCAGAATTTTTAGTACTTGACGGCCGCGCGCGTGCTCATGCCGCGTATCACCGCGGCACTCGGCATCGATCCGCGCAACGAGGCCGAGTCTGTATTAACCTCGCGTACTTTCGCGGAATAAATCCGCCGCATACATACGCGGCGAATTGAGTGCAAAAAATATACACCATCATGTACATGTACATTAGTGTAGCGCAGAAACCTATATTTATGCTGAAGCAATTACATTTGTCGGTGTTTTATTGCTTTTAATTGAAACTGTGATTAAACTAATCAAAAACTAAAAGTAGTTGCAGATTCACAGTTTGATATTTTGAGTATTTTTTTTCGGATTAATGAATGCAACACTGTGTGGAGCAATTACATTTGTCGGTTGTTTAATTGCTTTCACGAGAGGGCTTTTGTTTGCAGTTGCAGATTCACAGTTTGATATGTTGATATATATTGATATTATTATGCATTTAAATATTGACTGCAAAAATGCAATTGAAAACGTTACAGTCAAAGATAAATTAAATAAGTAATTCAGACAATTTAGTTACATGCAAACGCACTGTTAATTGTTAACAGAATTTCACTTTCATTTTCGCAAGGTTTTCAGAAAGTCCCCGGGAAGCACGTTTTTTGCATGGATGTGCGTATGACGCGATTAAACGTTGCTCTGTATCGTATTGCATTCAATCTAAATTGAAGTTTTAATATTATGTTATTATTATTACATTAAATATAAAATTGGATTATCGGATATATATGCACATTAGAAATGCGGTATGTATATAGTTTCTTCTTTCAATTTCACACCCCTGAAAACACAATACACACAATGGGTAAATTTTTCGGATTAATGAATGCAACACTGTGTTTGTTCATGGGA
>VMBQ01007864.1:33015-43574 GCA_007657795.1 Dreissena rostriformis
AAAGGCTTGTATGCGTGTACGCCTATGTGAAAGGCATGTATGTGTGCATGCCTATGTGAAAGGCATGTATGTGTGTAAATCTATGTGAAAGGCGTGTTTGCATGTATGCCTATGTTAAAGGCTTGTATACGTGTACGCCTATGTGAAAGGCTTGTATGTGTGTACGCCTATGTGAAAGGCCTGTATGTGTGTAGACCTATGTGAAAGGCTTGTATGTGTGTACGTCTATGTGAAAGGCTTGTATGCGTGTACGCCTATGTGAAAGGCTTTGTATTCGTGTACACCTATGTGAAAGGCCTGTACGCCTATGTGAAAGGCGTGTATGTGTGTACGCCTATGTATGCTTGAACACCTATGTGAAAGGCCTGTACACCTATGTGAAAGGCCTGTACGCCTATGTGAAAGGCGTGTATGTGTGTACGCCTATGTATGCGTGAACGCCTATGTGAAAGGCCTGTACACCTATGTGAAAGGCATGTACGCCTATGTGAAAGGCTTTTAAATGTTTGTACTCCTATGTATGCGTGAACGCCTATGTGAAAGGCCTGTACGCCTATGTGAAAGGCCTGTACGCCTATGTGAAAGGCCTGTACACCTATGTGAAAGGCCTGTATGCCTATGTGAAAGGCCTGTACACCTATGTCAAAGGCATGTATGAGTGTATATCTATGTATGTGTGAACACCTATTTGAAAGGCCTGTACACCTATTTCAAAGACGTGTATGAGTGTACATACATCAGGGGCTAGTTTCAGTAGCTCCTCCTCTTTGCCCAGGAACATCTTCACCACATACACAAACTTCAGGGGATGGTCTCCGTAATGTTCCTGTAAACAAGCAACATACATTTACTGCATGAAAACATTCCCCAAGGGTTTGCTCGTATAAACTTAAGTATAGGAGTTATTGGCATGCAACCCAGTTATTGTCAAAACATCAAAATAAATGCTTAAGACTGCCAATATCAAACACTTGAAGGAGAGGACATGATCTAAACTGCAATACTTGACGTTCAAGTCCAGATTAAAATCCCCTTTCGGGGAGCATAAAAACACTTATGAGAGGATATGATTTAAAACATGAGTACTTTAGGTAAAAAACTGACACACACCTTGGTCAGAATACAAAAGCTTCACAAGTTTTCCAAATGATTAACTCCTTGCTATCTTAACTGCTAATAAATTGTGATTCAAATCTGGATCAGTGCTTTCCACAGGATTTTGTTCAGGCGCCGGGGCTGATAGGGGTGGTTCGGGAGGGGTGTCCCCTCCCGACGTTGATTTTATTTAAATTTAACGTGTCAGTTGACGTTCTGTGCTGCGTTATAAAACAGCGTCAAAAGACGTCATTTGGTGCGCTATGACTCTTTAAGAAAACCCCCAGCTATAAAGTCATTTATAAAGATATATTTTTTAATTGTTTTAAAACTTGTTCCCGCATAGGTAGTAAAATCCCAACTTGAACGATTCCCCAATACATCCGTATCAACCCTACTCTGCATACTTAAATTTTTTCAAATTTCTATTCATAACCTGATAATCCAGTTTATTTCATTTTTAAAGCACTTTCTGGTTAATATTGACGATATAAGTTCTCAATAATTTCTGTAACACAAACGTTGCCATTTTTTTTAAAGTATCAAATACATTTCGGCGTAAGTGACTATTAATAGATTTGATGAAATATTGCCACTGAACATGCGTTAATCCCCTGACGTTATGTGTGCAACGCTCAATACACACACGCTTTTTATGCAAATGACGCGAAGGTACATGCTGCATACTTTTCGCGCCGGTCAACACGAAATAAATTATCACGGTTATTTGAAGCAAGAATCTGTTAACGTCGAGTTAACATTTATCTTCGGAAGTGTGTTTCGAATTACAAACGTGTTGACATGAACTTTCGGGAGTGGGTTTTGGATTACAAATTCAAATATGCTCATTTGAGATTTCAACAAAACATTAACTGTTGCATAATGAATTCAACGATAATTTGTTAAAACGCTTTACGAGCCGAGTAAATGTTTTGACAGACAGTATTATGCATGATATGCATAACTTCCACGAGGATTACCGCCGGTTGCCATAATTAAATCTGCCTTCTAAGAAACTTACATGGCAATTACATGTTCGCCACGAGTCGTCTGCATGATTTAACTGCAGGTAGTGCCTGCATACGCGTACGGCCGCTCATTCAAAGCGTGCGCTCTCATTGGCCAATATTGATTTTCCAATACAACGATGCTCTGCCTTTAGGCGGGCTTTAGTTGGGTAAAGAGATACATGACGTAATTGACAGAGGATTGTAAATCGGCTCTCAAAAGTTTCGGCAAGTTCGATATCGCTTTGATCTTAAAAATGGATAGTTGCAGTAACTGAAAAATATACACTGATCGGAAAATTTTCAGGCGCCCTGCGGACTCTGATTTCGAAATTCAAGCGCCCCGGTGAGGGACCGTTAAATGGCCTGTGGAAAGCACTGTGGATGTAAGGTACCACAAGCCATAGATTTCATTGAGGACAAACACACATAGTTCGCTCACTAATTGAGTGATTTGTTTTTTCTTAAACAAGTCCTTAAAATGAAACTCTTAATTTAGTTAATCTATTCAAACAAACCTGAAATTTCTGAGCATAATCTTGGAGCTGCAGACGACCAAGAAAGTCGTCGGTCTCATTTGCCTTCTGATCGATCAACTGCACAAGGGTGTCTAGAAGCTGCTTAGCAAAGCCTTCATGCTCCCGTAAGTTCACGTCAATGGCATTCCTGAAACACACACAAGCATTCGAGCCTCAATTAGGTTCCTTTACATTGAAGTTATCATTCGCATTGAAGTTTGTTTGCATCAAACAAGCTATTGGGCTAAAATAAGGAAAATGATAGAAATTGCAGAAGCGTCTTATATACCAATATGACTTATTGTCTAGAAAATATGGTACAAACAGTGATTTTCTCTTTCAACAACTTCTTAATATATAAATGTAACATTTAACTTACTTCAAAATCTTATGTTAAAGCAAATTAAATTCATTATTAAGTACTGATCCAGATTTTACCAGTTTTGATCCTCAATCCAAGGCGCAAAGAAATGTCGCACTTCCATGGGGAAGAAGCTATGGCAGCTGTTGTAGGCGTGCTGCAGTTGTTTCAGCGCCTCCGGGGGCAGTTGCTGGGTGCGAGCCCACATGGCCATCTTTGCTATAGAGAAAAAAAAAGACAGCAAACTCAGAACTCTGAAAAATTTTGTAATGTACAATTAATGCATATTAACAAGAGTAAAATAATTTTACCAACGCCCACTGCTCCCTCTACGACTTAAAAACATAGAAAGTAAACTGCAACATTTGATGTTGAAGATGTCCTCTGATATTTTGTTTTCTCTGATACATATGCACTCTTCGACAAAAATGTGTATGTCCGGCAATCCTGACAAAATGTACATTTGGACAGGCATATTTTCTGATAAATGTAGGTCCGGTCGACAGGTGAAACATTAACTTTATATTATACATGTATATTTACATGAACATGTCTCTTTCGGTCTGGCAATTTCAATTCTTGTTCCGACAGACAAATTTTTAAAGAGTGCCTGTCTGGATGGTGGGGAGTCTATGTTAAGAACATCAAGTCACATTATCCTTCGTCAGTAGTTGACCAAAACTTCTGCACAAAAAACATTTACTCCGAGTGTTTACATAAGTGTCAGATGATTTGAATATGCTGTCCAAAACATTGCATTATTTATTGTTTATTAAGAGACATCATAAATGAGGCCTTAACAAATCATTCTGTTTTTGGGGTAATGGTTCTCAAAAAAAGGTAGTTAGGGTGGACTATGGGTGTTTTGCTTTTGCTCTCCTTTAAGTGCAGCGATTTTTTTTCTTCTTTATAAAGTACCAGAAAAAGGCACTTTTCCAATAACAAAAAAACTACAAATTTTCCAATTGAAGTAAATAAAATTCCAATTAAAGGTTAAAAAAAATAAAATATATATATATAAAATGCAACATATACTGTAATTACTCTATGTTTTCGGACACTCTACGTTTTCGGACACCCCTTTTTATACCAAAAATAATTAATTTTCGCGACTCTTAATTTTCGGACATACAGGTTTTTGTCCATTATTAATGACTCAAAGTTTTCGGACAGTATATTTTAAAGCGCTATTTTACCAAATTTCGGCCCAGTTTTTGTTATCTGATGAAACTGCGATCATTCGGTTTTACAACCGGGTTAACGTAATAAAACCTGGCAGATGCATGCCTGAGGGTAATGGACCATTACATTTGCGTTATTGGGTAAATAACCTTGTAAACCGGTATTAAACAATGGTTTCGCCCGAAAGCCCCTTCTCAGTAAGATAAGTGTGACAAATACTAAACGCTCCAAAGGGTGATGCACCCTTGGGCAAGTTTTACGAACAATGAAAGGTGTTAGACAACAACTATCGGAAATGAACAAACAAAGAATTCATAGTTTGCATTTTTTTATTGCGTTAATTACAGGTTCATAATAGAGAGTATTGGTACATCACATGCTCACCATTGAACTCGTGAGTTCCTTGTATTAACTTTCTGTACAGCGATGTTCCTCCTTCTTTATAAAGTACCGGTAAACGGCACTTTCCCAATTACGAAAAAACTACACATTTCCCAATTGCTGTCTAAAAAATTCCCAATTTAAGTTAAAAAAAAAAAAAAAAAAAAAAAATTTTTTTTTTTTTTTTTTTTTTGAAAATGCAACATTTAGTTAGTTTCCCTTTGCAGCCATATGGCTTGAACCTAGGTAAATATAATATTGACAGCTTGAAAACACTGAGTTTTCAATTTTTAAGTATTTGGGAGCAAAAAATCAAATAAACCAATTTCCCAATTTGAGGTTTTCACGACTCGATTTTTCCCAATTTTGAGGTTTTCAAGACTCGATTTTTCCCAATTCGACCGGTACGGGTACTTTTAAGCATTTGAAATTATTTCAAATGCAGTGCAAACATTATAGATGTAATTTATACTATACGATGTGGTATGTACAAGCACGTGCTATTACCGGTAGTTGTTGATACAATCGACACTATTTTCGGACAAGTCAATTTTTCGACTCTAAATTTTCGGACACCTGTATTTTGTGAATATTTTTCATATCTAAGTTTTCGGACACGATTTAAAAAAATTATTTTTAAGTATCTGAAAACATAGAGTTATTATGGTAGTTAGTTTAGCTCTATGGCTTGAACCTTAGTAAATATAATATTGACAGCTTGAAAAGACTTTGTTATAAATTTTAATGTATTTTTGAGCAAAAAATCAAATACACCAATTTCCAAATTTGTGGTTTTCACCAAATTGATTTTTTCCCAATTTTCAGGTTTCATTACTTGATTTTTCCCAATTTTGAGGTTTTCAGGACTCAATTTTTCCCAATCGGACCGGTACGGGTACATTTCCCAATTGGACAAAAAAAATCGCTGTAGTGAAACCACTCTTGAATGTGTATCATGGTGTTATTTTAGCAAAAAGTGTCCATGACGGAATTATACTCAAACCCGGCAGTCGTGGGTCGGGTTAACTGGCGGTATTTTATGAGCGCCCTCTGGATTTTGTTTATAAACAGTCCTGCCTGACCTTCGTGTTAAATCTGCAAGAAAACATCCCTCACTGCCAATATTAATCTATTATATTGTGATTAAATGTCTTAAAACAGGGACTCCAACAATATTTGAAATTTTAGAGTTTAATTGATTTTTTTTAGTAAAAATCAGACAGTGCTTGAAAATAACTGATATTTATTTCATTTTGTGTCTGAAATTCCATATATTTAAATTGTTATATTCGTTATTGATTGATTCTTTGAATGGTATGTTAGATCTTTGTGCATTCATGCTAAATTTTATATTAGTGCTGTTTAACCTCAGCAATTTTTTTCCTTCTTTATAAAGTTCCGGTAAACGGCACTTTCCCAATTACGAAAAAACTACAAATTTCCCAATTGCTGTCCAAAAAATTCCCAATTTAAGGTAATTTGTTGTTTTTTTTTTGTTTTTTTTTTTGAAAATGCAACATTTAGTTAGTTTCCCTTTGCAGCTCTATGGCTTGAACCTAGGTAAATATAATATTGACAGCTTGAAAACACTTAGTTATCAATTTTTAAGTATTTGGGAGCAAAAAAATCAAATACACCAATTTCCCAATTTGAGGTTTTCACGACTCGATTTTTACCAATTTTGAGATTTTCAGGACTCGATTTTTCCCAATTGGACCTGTACGGGTACTTTTCCCAATTGGACAAAAAAAATCGCTGAACCTATTTACACTAACAGCAGATCAACCGACGAAAAAAATAAACATCAATGACGGACAGTGGCGTTTTGTGTTGCTACCGCAGTTTAAATTGAAGGATTTTAAATTAAAACGCAATTATCCAATGAAGTTAAGTAAGATATTTTTGTCTTTAAAATCATTTATCTGATATATATAGGTGGTTTCTACAAGCAAATGAATATTCCTTAAGTACCACGACTCTACTGGGTTGCAGGCTAATTGAGTAGTTGCAATAATCCAACTCCCAACTATATTGACCCTCCGGGTCGCTGGGAGTTGCAATTGATTACATGATTTACCATTGAAATTTTACTGCCTGTATTCCGGGCGGTAATTTATTGCTAAAAATAACAACATTAACTATTTTCTGGCATGAATAACCACAAACATATCATGAATATATCACTAATACGCCATTTAAAACAACTTAGGTGATACGATGTGATCGCATAATAATGATATTAATCGAAAGTTTCAAACACATCAACGGTTCATTTAAATGTGTACGATTTTGCTATATGCCAGTTACCCATAACTCATTGCGGCATGACGAATCAAATATTCTGAATTCGAAAATACGCTGTGGGCTAGCTCCGCAATCATCGGCGAGATATATCTCGTGTCTAATCAACCAATAATAATACACCGACTATATCCGGAACCTCCGTACAATTGATCGAATCGTTTATTCAAAACTTCGGCTTTTGATATGATTACGTTTTTTTATCAACTTTATGTTTTGAGCATTTATCAACAAACAACACGCAAATTGATGTAGATTGTAACAGGTATTGTGTTTGTAACAATGAATGAGGTTGACAGTCTTGGACGTAACCCACTCGACCGACGACCGAGTCGATTGATTTTTGCGTCGGTCGAGTGAAAATTCCAAGCCAATAGCCCGATCGGTCGAGTGCTTTTTTCGTGTCCGAACTTAGTAACATGTCCGAAATAGCTTCCTATAGTAAGAGCTTCCTCGGCATTCCGGAAATTTTCGCTTGGTACCGATTGTGCCAGGTATTTTATTTGTTGATTTTTGATTGGCTGGTGATGGCGCGGACATGAACAATAACTGACGACAAATCCTCGCTACTTACAATGTTCGCCATCTAAAAATATTTTAAGCGATCGATTTGCAACAACAATTTGCAAAGTAAAGCACTGCACTATCTGCTTAGCATATTGTAAAGCAATATGCTAACAAAATTATCTATTTATTATGTATTTGCTAGGAAACTTGTTTTCATTGTCTGAAATTAAACGATATGCACATTTTATTTCATGTGCAAAACACGTACATCTTTCGGACATTCATTTTTCGGATACAGTATTTTTCGTCGATTTTAATTATTAATTTTTTTATTTTCGACGTTCTTTATAACATTTTCTATACAATGACGAATACACATGCGGTGATACGAATGGTCTGGTTTATACTATTTTGCATTGTATCCTCGAGTCACCAGTTTCGGTTGATGTGTAACAAATAGTTGACAAGATCAGATTAAAGAATAAATATTAACCAGTAATTGCAACTAGAAAGACTAAAAAAAGTACAANACGCCATTTAAAACAACTTACGTGATACAATGTGATCGCATAATAATGATATTAATCGAAAGTTTCAAACACATCAACGGTTCATTTAAATGTGTACAATTTTGCTATATGCCAGTTACCCATAACTCATTGTGGCATGACGAATCGAATATTCTGAATTCGAAAATACGCTGTGGGCTAGCTCCGCAATCATCGGCGAGATATATCTCTTGTCTAATCAACCAATCGTAATACACCGACTATATCCGGAACCTCCGTACGATTGATCGAATCGTTTATTCAAAACTTCGGCTTTTGATATGATTATGTTTTTTTATCAACTTTATGTTTTGAGCATTTATCAACAAACAACACGCAAATTGGTGTAGATTGTAACAGGTATTGTGTTTGTAACAATGAATGAGGTTGATTGAACTCGATTCGATAGACATACGCGAGACATAATATTTTTACATTGAATTTGATTTTAGCAATAAGAACTCTGAGCTGTACGAACAGGTTTTTTTTTCGACTTTTTGGGAAGATAGCCAATGGCTTTGGAATTGGAAATTTTATCGGCGTTTCCCAGAAATTGGGAAAATAAATTCAGGATTGAAATTTTTTGGCGCAAAAAGTCTACTGAATTGGGGAAAACTGGTTTGATATAAGTCTTAATAATAATTCAAATTAACAGAATAAAATGATATAAATCCTTAAAATAAACTTTTTTAGATGTAATTGAAATAAAATTGAGATAAAAAAATCATTAGACCCTTTTTTTTTTTTTTTTAATTGGGAATTTTTAACCAAATTTTGGGAAAAAAGTATACGTTTTGCCATTGGGAACATAGCCGTTATTCGGCTATAAAATTGGGCCAAAAAAAAACCTGACGAATGTATTCATAAAAGCTCAGAGCATTAAATAAGAACTAGCTAATTGAGGACCTCAAACCATATGTCAGCCAATACAACCATGCATTTTAATTATTGTACGAATGAATTACATACAGCAGACATATTCATAAGTGTTCTTTATGAACAATGTTCGGTTTCAACTGGGTCAGAATACATTAACGTCCTGCTTTCTCAAGATGACAATCACTGGCATCAGCAACAAACAGAAAATGATGAATGATTATGAACATCTAGCTAATTGAGGACCTCAAACCATATGTCAGCCAATACAACAATGCATTTTAATTATTTTACAAATGAATTACATACAGCAGACATATTCATAAGTGTTCTTTATGAACAATGTTCGGTTTCAACTGGGTCAGAATACATTAACGTCCTGCTTTCTCAAGATGACAATCACTGGCATCAGCAACAAACAGAAAATGATGAATGATTATGAACAGCTAGTGAGCTACAGCTTTCAGCAATGCTATATGCAGCGTAAAAACATATATTCCACCTTTGCATAAATATGCAAACCAATGGAAAATGACAGTAAAAAGTTCAATTACCTTATTGTAAAAGTAGATGCGCTAGGCACACACATGTGAAACAAGTGTCATGGGTTTTTTCTTCATAAGAATTATGTCCATTTTCTAGGAACTAGTGAAACTGTATTTTATTTTAACGTTGTTCATTGGTCAATCAAAACAGTTCTATCCAATAAACATTCTTGTTACAAAACATAGGTTACGTGATAGTAATGTTTAGTAATGTACTAAACTTCGCAAAAAGAATTGACTGGGACCCGGCCTCATAACATAATTTGTATACTGGCAACATAAATTGGTTGAATGGACAATATAACACAAAAATGTCTTCAATAAAGCTCATCGAAGATAACATAAATATTAATGTATCGCCTAAATAATCGGCACAAAATCTTCTTTTTATAAGGAGAGCTGTATCGGAAGAAAAATACACGATGGCCAAAATGGTCGGTGATGTGACTTTTCGAACTTTTTTTCGACCCAGAATTTTGGTTCACCTTATCGGTCTTGAAGTTTGACGGGCAGTATAATACAATTATATAAACTCTGTTATTATAAATAGCTAATAAATTATAAATCTCGTTATTGAACGATCATATACCGCCCATGGTAGTCCGGAGTGTTATGCATTAATACATTGATGGTACGGTAATTAAGGACCTATTTGTTACAAAAATTTGATTTGTTCTTTTACATGTGCGTCTTTTTTGTAAGTAACACTGTCCGAAAAATGAGTGAATGAATTAACATTAGTATATCACGTTGGTTATTATTCATTATGTTGCAGAATACTATTAATATCCTCACTAATGCAAAAAATGAATTCATGCTACGCAAATGAAGTTAAAAGTATTACGGATAACATTTGGATGTATTACATACCAGGCATTGTTCACCATATTTGTTTTCAGACGAATGTTTCGCATTTCATAAATTCGATAACATAAATTGCCCATTTAGTAAATGTTATTGACATCAGCCGTAATATGCAATATCTACGGCGATTCGTATGCTGTGTTCGACTTGGGACCTGTATGTTCTTGAAAGAACATACCACGTGTGTAAATAATCTAAACAAAAGAGCATTCGCATTCATGGTCTGCCTATTGACATAATTTTAGCGCGATATCTCTTTCTAAATTCATGGTTTTGAGCGCAAACAGTGTTAAGGGAACAGATGCGTTGACATTGAACTGACTCGCCCTTGGTGAAATTTTAAAGGGACTGTAAACCACGAATGACGAAAAAAG
>VMBQ01007865.1:3342-17199 GCA_007657795.1 Dreissena rostriformis
TTGTTGTGGAAGTGCGTAATTAAAATTATAGTTTCAAGTTTCAAGTTTTTTATTTGGTATATCGGCAAGACGCCTTTGACCATTTACATACAAGTAAACAAAGCATAATCAAAGTGCATCAGTACAATACAAATACAATCATGCAAATAAACAAACACAAACTACAATGAAAGTGTTCAAACATTATGTACAAACGTGTACGTATTAACAACAACAGCAAAAAAAGAAAAGAGCAAACAAGTAATATATATACAATATAATTAGGGTTACATACACTATTTATTTAAGAAGCAGCAATTGCTTGTGATTTTTCCTCGCGAAGTTGCATGGCATCAGTTATGAATCTGGCAACATTCTTAATGACTTTATTATGTTGACAAGAGAGTATGTTTTTAAATTTCGTTAAATTTGGCCAGTTTGATCGAATACAATATTTTGTTCGTAGATCTTTATAGATTGGGCAAGTAAGAAAGAAGTGATATTCAGATTCAACAACGTTTGAGTTACATAGTCTACATGTGCGTTGGTCTCTTGGAATGTTATTATATCTACCAGTTTCTATTTCAAGTTTATGGGCGCTAAGTCTAAATCTTGATAAATTTTGTTTGTGATTTTTAGTATTGATGCAATCTAAATATTTTTCATACGCGAATTCAGTCTTAAACATTCTATAGTATTCTAATTTCGGTTGGTTAAATATTGTATCGTGCCAATTTTGGATAAATTGGTCTTTTAAACGTTGGTTGATATCATTTGAATAATTAAAATTGTTAATAAAATTATTGAATAAAAGTCCGTGTCCAAGATGCTCTAATTGTTGTTTTACAAAGGCACACCACAGAGTTTTGTTATTGTTATTATTATCCCTAATAAAATCATTGTAAAGATTACATTGTTCATTATAAACAGTGTGCATAAGAGATTCAGGATTTTGTTTTATTTTAACCCAGTAACTAAGTGCCCGTTGTTTGCATATAATAGAGAGAGGAAATCTGCCTAGTTCGCCTAAGACAGCGGCATTAGAAGTCTGTGAGCGCACACCAAGAATAGTTTTACAAAATTTAAAATGAAGTTTGTCAACTTCATCAATGTTGTAAATTCCCCATATTTCAGATGCATATAAAATAATTGGTACCACTAAGGAGTCGAACAGAGAAAGTTTTGTTTTGATATCCAGCTTAACTTTGCTAAAAATGGACGATAAATGGTTGTAAGCTTTTAAGGCTTGTTCATTATTTGCCTTAATTGCTTTTGATATATTACCAGTGTAGTGTAATTTTAGGCCTAAATAACCAAATTCATCAACAATTTCAATAGCCTGTTGATTAATATTCCATCTAAATGTACAATTACTTTTCCTTTTTTCGAATATGCAAATTTTAGTTTTGTTTATATTAATTTTTAATCCCCATTTACATGAGTATTGATAGATTGAATTTAATTGCAATTGTAGACTTTCTGGATTAGTGGTAAATAATGCAATGTCATCAGCAAATAACAACATAAATATAGATAATAAACGTACATCTTTTTCAGTAAAACTATTAAAATCAATACAATCATTAATGTCATTAATGAATAAAATAAATAATAAAGGTGATAATGGCTCACCCTGTTTTACTCCTAACGTAACATCAAAAAGCTCCGAATAAGACATATCTTTATAATTTTTAACACAAGATTTAACATTCTGATAGATTGACTTAATCATATTTAACATTTTACAGCTTATTCCTGCCTGTACTAATTTAATCCACAAAGCCTCATGTATAACAGTATCAAATGCCTTTTCATAATCAATAAAAACGCAATAAAGTTTCGATTTATTGTTAATAATGTTCTGGATTATAGAATGCAAAATAAAAATCAATCGTACTACGTTTATCTCTATATCCGAATTGCGATGTATTAAATATATTATCATTCTCGCACCAAGAATTAATTCGATTGCGCAATGTAGTTGAAAATATTTTAGCTATGATTTTTACTAATGTAATATCTCTATAGTTAGATGCAACATGTTTATCTCCTTTTTTGAAAATAGGGACAATAGCGCCATAACACCAAGTTTCCGGATAAATCCCTTCATCGAATATGTAATTAAAAATTTTAACTAAATATGGAGATATAAACTCGTTGCAGTCAATAAAGAAGTCTGCAACATTTTTAGACATATCGGCGCTTTTATTGCGTTTTAGATTTGATATTGTTTTTTGTATTTCTAGAAGTGTAAATGGGCGATCTAACTCGTCAATGTGAAGTGTTTCATTTCTTGATGCGTATTCATCAACATTGAGCGAACTGTAATTAGGTGTGTTAGATAACTGCTTAAAATGATCTATTAATTCATCAATATTAACGTTATTTGTACCACTCGTTTTAATAAGTTAATTTTTATTTATGTATTTCCAAAATTTCTTTGGGTTGGATTTACTTAAGGATGACAATGTTTTACTTTCTTTACTATAATATTTATTTTTAGCAATAAGTTTTGTTTTACAATATATCGATCTGGCTTGTAAAAATGCCGTTCTGTTCGCAATTGATGGATCGTTTTTGTATATGCGTTTACATTCATAGAACGATTTTTTATGACTTTTGCAACTTTGGTCGAACCATAAAGATTTGCGTATATTTCGCGGTTTTGCATTACCTTAATTTAGAGTACGTCCATGTACCTGAAAGGATACATCATATATCAATTCACACAATTGGTTAATACAGGTGTTAAAATTTTCATTTTCTAGGATTATATTGTTAGTAATATTTTCAAACATATTAGTTTTACTATTGAGTAGCATATTTCAATCGGCGGATTTACCATCCTCCCAAGATAACTTATTAGATACAATATTAGTAGCATTAGGTTCTGAAAACCTACATGTAAGGACTAAATCTAGTGAACAGTGATCTGAAAATTC
This sequence comes from Dreissena rostriformis, assembly GCA_007657795.1. NCBI lineage: Eukaryota > Metazoa > Mollusca > Bivalvia > Myida > Dreissenidae > Dreissena > Dreissena rostriformis. The sequence continues at coordinate 6,264 of VMBQ01007865.1, forward strand.
AGTAAGGTCATTCACTTTAAAACTTGAGATACATGACAATAGATTTAAATTAACTATAACATCATCTACAACACTGGCTCCCGAAGAGCCCCTAGTACAGTTAAAACACGTAAAATGACCCGGCTCTAATCTGCCATTAACAATCAACAAACTATTTTCGTTACAAAGTGACAACAACTTGTTACCAAATTGATTGACATGACTATCACGAGATGAGCGAGCCGGTATTATTTCGAGCGGAACATCATTTACAGGCATGTGGACATAATGGTCAATATTAATATTTTCAATTATGAGTAGTAACACTAACTGTTACATTTACTGCTATTTATTTTAACTTCTTTTTGATGAAATTCGGTGGCAAGAAAGACATTTAAAATGTTTCTCAAATCAAATAGACATTTTAAAAAGAAGTCCCTACAGAGAAAATATGTGTTATTATTCGTGTATGTTCACTGCAGATCATTAATGGTTATTAATATGCCTTTAGGTAAATGTTGGAACTATGTCATTGACTATTTCTTGCGTATAAATGACCTCTTCTTGCGTATAGATTACATTTGTATTCCAAATTACAAATCCATTTTATGAACTTGACTACTATTTGCTTATATTTCATTAATTTATCAGTATAGATGAAAATGAGTATATTTTATAAAATAAGTGGAAATAAGTAAGTTAACATTTCGTTTGAGCAATTCTATGCAATTCCATTATTAAAAGTTGTTTTGTCAATTACCGTTTGTTACTTAGCAAAAAGCATTTCGAAGTTAGAAGCAGGGAACAAGTCCAGTGCAAATTCTAGACGATCGATTACTCTCTAAGCTCAACTAAACGATTCGGTTATTCTCTGTAATTACGCCGTAAGCATTATAAGTTACAGTATACTAAATGATTGAAATATGGGATGCTTTACTCTCTTAAACTCGTCTAGTTTTCAGTCAATCGTTATGTATTTCTTTTAACAACCTGTGTGTAGAGAAAGCATTTGTGTTTAATAAAAAAATCACTGTAATGTTTTAAGATTTGTATTGTCTGTGTCTTTTATCGATGAGTAATACAATGATCAGAACATAATATTTATTTTGAATAAAGCATATACTGTTCAGCTTATCATCAAGTGATTATACACATAAAACAAATATTTACATTCGCGTGTATGTACGAATTTTAACAGTAAAATAACATCTCAGCACAGAATTAGCAAGTATGAAGATATGATTTATTTGCTTTTATTAAACTGAAGCGTTTATAAAACTGTTTAATCTGGCTAATGTCTAAGTGTGTGTTTTACCTGCAATATCTTTATGAATTCAAACATGCTAGGTCTTCTTGTGTAGTAAGACGGAATGTACCGGTCTGATTTGGTCGCGAAATGGTACTCGTCTACTATTTCCTTGTGGCAGCAAAACTCGCACTTTCATTTTTCTCGCGCATTATTACGAAGTCGTCCTTGTTCAATCAAAAGTTTATGTGCTGCAAAAACTAATGCTGCATTAGTGTACTGTAATTCTTAGTCATAAAATACTTGGTAATTTAAAAGGTTGGCTCTTAAGCTTTTAATAGCCTAAGTTTACTCGATATACCCACTGCGTTTCTCCATTTAGACATGTATACGTCTTTCAGTCGTGGAGAAATGTTAATTAAATATGAATCTTAATTTATCATGTATATATTTATATTCAAATTTGCATCAAAATGTAATTTAATATATTAACAAGTTCTTGACTTTTAAAAACATGCACATTTTATTTTTTTATAAACGTTACGTTCTCGTTTGGAGAGAGTTGCAAGAGGAACAGATTCAAATGCACATGTGTTTGAACGCAAGGTGACGTCATCAGACATATGTGGTTGAACGTAATGTGACATCATTAGACTAGCTAATTAAATGTATCAGTGTCATTTAACGTATACAATGGACGGGTATTTAGTTATAAACATAATCCTACCAATATTAGTGATGTGTAGCGTATGCTTGCTGTTGATTTATATTAGCATTGAATGTCTGAATATAAGGCGTAAGCATCCAAATGCGGCGACCTAATTTCATCTAAATAATAAACTGGACGTCAAAACATCGATATCAATCTGTCATAAAGAAACAATTTGCAACAGCCTTGGATGATAAGCTCCAACATACCGATCGGCTTTCTGACTTACCGCAATACTGCAAGTGTTTCTCTGTTATAATCGAGTAGTGTGGTGAACCACACTTACCTCGCTCGTAAAAGAAATTGCATTCAGGATACATTTACAATATGAATATGATTAAACATTAAATACTGCAAAAGCACATTCTGTTAGGATATTTTCTGACATTATTCATATTTTTTAAAATAATGATGGTTAAACTATATTTTATTCATGTTATTATTGTTAATGCAAATACAAATAAAATCTGATTTTCCTTCTGTGTCAGCATGAGAGAAGTTGTATTACCAGCAAGAGGTCTCTGAAAAAATACAAATGACCAGTTGCCAATAAAAAAGTATATACATGTTTAATAAAAGGTATGAATCATATTCCCGTGTATAAGTTTCATACGCCAGTACACTTTTCCTTATTGGTCAATGTAACACAACCAAATACGTTTAATAATATCGTTTATACAACAATTTATCTAATAATATTCCGGACTAAATATGTATGTGTATGGACCAGAATACGTACCGAATTATTTTCATCATAGATTATATCCGAAAAAAAATGACATTAATACAGATAAAATTTCGCGCTACAGCCTTTATTTATGACAATAATTGGCCAGAGATTACATGCAATATTCGCTTAATCCACTAGTCTAAGATTGTATTTACCTTAATTCAGCCTAGGAATGCAAATGCAAATATCCGTATAGGATTCCGATGAAGATATTAAATGAATGCTTCACAATATATTCAATTTGCTGTATCAAAATTAAACGTATGTCAAAACATGTCCTCCAAGTGAGTATATAATTTTCCATAAGTTACACAATACAAACTTTGTAATTTACACCAATGGTTCTTAGGTTTCCGTCCCGTTTAAACCATACTATACAAAATTGTTTTAACCATCAATCATGAACAATCGCATAACATCTGTAAATAAAGTAACCATATATGAATATTACTTTTCCCAATGCTTGTCCTTATAAATATAGTCTAATATTTTATAAAAAATGATATTATTGTAGAAATGGCCTATTTGGAAACTGTTGCGGTCAAATATCGGTAAAAAGGGAAGAGTCAACGAATATTGATAGAGACATGTAAGGTTGTGGTAAGGTCTGTTTCATTTATTGTCAAAGACATACTTATTGATAGAGAAAAGGTGTTATTAAGTTGGAAAGGTTTGTCCGAAAACAATTAAGTCATGCTAAATTCAGTAAGGCGTGTCTCAAACTCAGCTCTCTAGACGAAGGAACGTCTGTTCCGACGTACGAAAAAGACCTGGCGAAAATCATTTACAAACCGAAACTGACATTTCGAGGATCGAGTGAGAAACTGGGGAACACATTCACGCTAACCACTCGATTTGCTGGCCAATATAGATCACCAATCACTTTGCTTTTACTATTAAACATGCTCTGCTAGTTAAATTTAATATTGTTTAGTCAATAGACTGCATCAAAATAATTGTATCTGTCGCCCAATTGTGTTATTAAATAATTGAGCTTCATGTGGGGATAGTACACGTGTTTGAAAAATAGTTTCAAGTTGTTTTAATGTTTTCTTTCTCTTTCTTAAAAAGTAATAGATGATTCACAACTCGAAAACTTTTATCCGTAGAGAAAAGTTTTGTATGAAGTCATAAATTCGTCAATACAATCCTTCTTTTTGCTTAACTTTGGATGTTCTTTAAAAGAAAACAACGAAGCGTTAATGCTTCGCATTTTAATGTAACAAAATAAATATAAAATTCGCCTTTGTTGCTAACTCATTTTTATTTATGTTTCACTTTTGAATCTGCTTAAGGGATTCAAGAATGTACTGATACGTGGAATTTGTTCTATATTTTCGCGATTGTATATGTCGTTTCGTTCCGTTGTTAATATTATACCGGCATAGCGTATTACTACGTACAGCACTGTGATACTGACATAGTTATTTTGTTCTATAATACGGTTCTTGTATTATTTTAGTGAGCATTAGGTCAACGAAAAAAGCGAACCTTTGTAATACCAGTGGAATAGCTCGTATGCAATAATGGAGTCGGTGACCAAGTGGTGTACTTAGTTACAAACGGTGTTGGTACAAGACTAATCAAGCATTAAACTATGCATGCATTTGTGATTTGAAAAATGCAAAAGTAACCATTGTATTTTTATTTTAACACATCTTTGTTTTCGTCATGCTCTTCACATGATTAGTTGTATCAGACGCGGACCGGTGTAGAGGCGCGTGTTTGTTTTATATTTATAAATCGATTTCAAATTTTAAGTTACAACAGGAAAGATTAAAATTTAAATACATAATTAAAATGTAATACTTAATAAACTATTGTCGTAGTCGAAAGGTTACAACGGCTTCATGTCGCCATACTAGTATTGCGAGAGCAAAGCTGATTACAGCATGTTATAGCACACTTCTCAATTGATTTTCATTTTGATAATAAATCTTGAAAATCTTGTGTGTTTTTTTTTACTGAAAATCATATTATTGGTCAATATGTTGCGGTTGGCATTATTAATATGAATCTTTCACAATCAACTATATTTAGTAAGTTTGTTTCAGTGATGGATTTTGTTTAAGAATACATTAGGCTTTAAGCCCATGAGTGTAATAATGATACTGTACACGAAAACGGAGCAATTGAACATTTATTTAAGAGTTTATGCTTTATTTCCTACTCAAACATTATTACAAATATAATGTGTTATGTTCATATGATATAATGCTATGACCATGCGATTGTAGCTTTTTGTGTTTTTATCTTAAACATGCAATCTTGCTGTACCCTTTCGACAATGCATCCGTGGCGGAGAATAAACTGTCTGTGTTGCCGATTGATGTCACAGTGACAATTCTAAACTCAAACGACACAATTGTTTTTGCACAAGCATCAGTCTACGTCAAAACTGGTTACGAAGCTGGCAAAAATATAAACACGAGTTAGCTTTTTTTAAAGAATGTCTAGCTATTAAAAGGAAACAGGAAGCTGAGACATATTATTTTATCCCATCCTCAGACGTGCATTGTCGAAATAACTCACTGTGGGATATATTTTCGTTTATTTTCGTCAGTGTTGAAATAAAGCTGTCACGCGCGGCGGACTACTTTTTTGGATTTATACATGAAATGAATGTTTGCTTTTTCAAATCAATATACTGTATATAAATAAAAGCAGAATTGCCACTTAAATTTATCGCAAAACCGGCTTTCCGTACTTTTATTGTTCATTATTGATTGCGCAGTTTATGACGTATCTCGTGTGACATAATTTGTGTGACGAAACAAAACAGTTTAATTTAGAGAAATGTAGAGTACAGTACATGACATAGCGTGTGATGAAGGGGAAAGTTTATCGAGTTCATAAACACATTTGAATAGATATAGAGTAGACTAGTGATAGGATGGCATAAGGGTCTTTATTTAACTATGCTAAAATAATTATTAAAGACCCTAATTGCAAAATCGTCAATTATTGTGTTAAATGGATTATTTATGGATGTTAAAGGATAATTAAGGGTAAGATACTAGTTCGAACGTTTTTTGGTTTTTGTTTGTACTTTTCATCGTCTTTTCAACAAAAAATGGAAGTACATATCGTTGTAACTTTATTTTTATTAGGATTGAATTTAAGTTGCCATTGACTGATTGAGGTAAGCGAGTTTTTCATACCAAATGGCGATGAAGAAATCAATGTTGTTTTATGTGCAGAAGTTTTAACTCGCCAAACAAAACTGACGAAAATAAACATGGTAGTAACAAAATTTTAGTGAGTAGAACAAGAAGCAGTAGATGTTTGACTTTGTTATGCCAGTCAGTAAAAAGTATGTAAAATGAAGAGTTGTTTATAGACTAAAATTTACATTATCGGCGAGGATATGCTGAATCATTCCTGACGTAAGTTCAAAATGGCAGCCATTCTTTTGTTTATTGCAGTGGTGAAACTAGAATTTTAATTTGAACAAAAGCGTTTGTGTTCTACTTGAGTGTGTTACATTTGGAATGCTGATTAAATTTGAATCGAGGCATATAGCTCGGTATTTTGTCTTGTTACTCTGCTTTTGCATGGAATTCTTAAGGACTATTTCGAGTGGCGTAAACGGAAAAGATCACACACAATTTAAATATTACTACGCAAGGTTAGATTCAGTTAATTTAATCTGATTTTGATCTTTGATTGCATAAGAAACAAATTAAATATAAAAAAATGTATGATAAATAGAATATTGATGGGATTAATCGAATACTATGTCGGTGCCGAATAAAGCGAAGTTCCTTTTGCTCCGCCAAGGCTCGTGGTTCAGATTTTCTAAGCCTCGCAAAATAAACTTCGCTTTATTCAGCACCGACCTAGTATTCTCTATATCATATAAATTAATGAACGGTTTTCACTTTCACTGTTGCGTAATAATAAAATACGGAAAACAAAACTGTAACACAAAATAAATTATAATGCCAACACAGATTGTCAGAAAAATATTTGAATAATATTTATGTTGAAAACTATCCACGATAACATTTTGAATAGAAAGCATTACAGTTCGTTTTCGCGGATGCGCATATCTTTTGAATGTGACGTTTTCGTAAACCTACAAGACATACCGCTTCACCTGTTGTCCACCCTTCAATATGAACAAAATGNTCGAATACTAGGTCGGTGCCGAATAAAGCGAAGTTCCTTTTGCTCCGCCAAGGCTCGTGGTTCAGATTGTCTAAGCCTCGCAAAATAAACATCGCTTTATTCAGCACCGACCTAGTATTCTCTATATCATATAAATTAATGAACAGTTTTCACTTTCACTGTTGCGTAATAAAAAATACGGAAAACAAAACTGTAACACAAAATTAATTATACTTCCAACACAGATTGTCAGAAAAATATTTGAATAATATTTATGTTGAAAACTATCCACGATAACATTTTGAATAGAAAGCATTACAGTTCGTTTTCGCGGATGCGCATATCTTTTGAATGTGACGTTTTCGTAAACCTACAAGACATACCGCTTCACCTGTTGTCCACCCTTCAATATGAACAAAATGTTGTCTAATTTTTGGCCTGCGAGAGATTCTGCAGATATGTATTTCCGTAACCGCACTAATTCATGCGTCTAAGCCAGATACGGTCGCTTATATCTGCCCAACGTGGGAGCGCAACGCCACCACGGCCAGAAATTCAGAACTTAGTCGCGGGTAATCTCGGAGGCGATAAACTGCAGTCAGATCGAGATTCCATTCAGTGATTTATTAATACTAAATAATGCATAACTTTTGCTGGGAATGGTAATTGTCATTGATCGCCAAATTGGCGTGATATTATGAATGAAATATGTATTGTCTTCATCCGACAAAAACGACGGACATTTGACCACTTTTGCAAGTCATATCGAAAAAATCCTCTGAAATGAAATCTTGCCTCCTCTTGACGTACATGTGGTTAACCTATCCATTATTGTTTTTGGTCGATTAAACAATATTTACGATATTAACTTTTGGAAGTAAACGTGGAAAATTGATTTCGAAGGAACCAATGGCGGAATAGATATTTCAGGATTGCGGACACAGTACATATAAAATGTATCTTGAATAGGATCTTTAGTGCTTGTTTAATATGATATACGACATTAAAAGTCAAAATTGTTTAACTATCAATCACCAAAGTATTTGGAGAACATATATGAAATGTATTAGTTTCGACATTTGTAGAATGTACTGATGAATCCGAATAATCGCAGTCAATATAAAATTCGTCTTTACAAATTTGAAATAAACCTATTTAAATAAAACATGTTTTTTATGTGTGATCATATTTTCATAAGCACGTAATTTGAAACCGACCAAACACCAACTAGATCAACAGTAATTGCCAGAAATTTACATTTGTCAAACATACTCACAATAATACACCGAATATCACAGTTATACAATGCACATAATGTTTATATATCATCTACGCATTAACCATGTACACCCATGTTTACTGGTATTATTCTTAATAGTATGCAAGTATAATTTATAGCCGACTGAAATTCCACAGTTACAATGTATTCGTCTGGTCAACAGGCAGATTAAAATTACTTCTGGCGTTCCCCGTCACGTTCATAATATATACGTCAGTCGAAATTTCATTTATCTCGTGTTCTCTTCTCTGGCGAATGTAAGAAGTAGATGCTGACAAGTGCATTTGTCAAGAATATATTGCCATTAAACTCCATCTAGGAGACATTGTGATTGGTAATGAAGATCAAAATGAATAGACAGTCCGCCGTGTTGACGCCAACTTATCATAATTATCCGCGATTATCGACGCGGTTTGTGCCATTATCACAAATGTGATGCTGTTAACTGGTATTTCTAGTGTTGCCAATCAGGTGTCAAATTAAATGATAGAAATAATTTCGGCTCGTGTGGCTCTTATTGCCCAATGTTTGGCAGTATTATGTAGAACAAACTTGTTACAGAGGCGGCCTATTGCATAACACCCTAATTACAACATACTTTGACATAAAATTCAAAGATCACACAACAAACAATGCTAACCACGCGCCAACCCTCACCACAAGGAAAGGTCATACACTGAAAATTCGAAAACTACAAGCAGTATGACAATCCCGTCATCAGTTTCGGGTATTGTGATACAAACTCGCGGCATGGAATGTGTGAGTCCTTACCAACTTATTGTCTTACGTGTTCTATACTTTAATGAAGTTTTTATTGATGCATTTTGTGATGCATTAATCGACGTAACTAACTATAGTTTCAGGTTCGTTAATCGATATCCACAACTTTTTCAGATTATAGCTTCATTGTTAAAATTACATTCACAGCTAATAGTTATATGATAATAATCTCGATTCAACACTCATTTGTGTTACGTCCAATTAAAGCGATCAGTCCCGAACAGATAGGCGAATACTTTGTGTTCAATAGCATGCAATGACAAGTATCGAAGTTCATTTATCAGTTGACATAATATTAAACACATATGTACTGAAATGCATGCTAGTATAGTGTCATTTTTACCAAAATCCATTTTATGAGCCCGAAATTAAAAACACTTGTTGGTTTGTTAAAATTGTTTTAACAGGCATATGCTTGATCACGACACTAATGAAACCACGTAAGTCGCTGAAGCACAAAGATCAATTGTCAGGGGTGTAAAGAAAGCATGCATTTTGTTTTCGTTCATATTTGGTTTAATCTTATTTGTCCAAATAAAAACATGATATTGTCACAGTGTAGCATTAATGATAAAATATGTATACTGCGAGATGTGTACGTCGATCAGTATACACTCAGATGTCCTGTGTTCTCTAGCAATGTTATTGCATATACAAGTTTCCATTTCTAACACGTGAGCACTTAGTATACTAGTCTACATTTAAAATAATCACCTAATTTACTCATTTACTACATATAGACAGAAGGTGATTATACGCCTTTAAGGCTTGGTTATTCAGGGTTTTTACAGCGGCATTCAGTGTAATTGAATTTGATACCAAGAGTAGTACATTTGTCAACCTTTTCAATGTTTTCATATACAGACTTTTGTTTTTTATGCGTGTTTGAGTTTTGTGAACATGTATTGGTTAACTCTATTGTTAAGAGCCAGAATATATATACAGTTCAACCGGGCTTGTAAGCTCGACGGATCTGTTGTAAATAGCGCAAAATCGCCAGCAAACAATAGCATATATAAGGAAAGTATATCTTTATCTTAACATGTAAGGTTCTCAGAATCTAAGCTTTCATTTATATTATATAAACATAACACATATGAAATGAGGAAGAGGTTCCACTTTCTTGACCCATAATGAAATGTTTAAGAATTGTGAGAAGGAATTGCTTTCTGTATCTTTAACTCATGAGTTGTCATTTTGATAGATTTACTTTAGCATATTCAGCATCTTATCTTACAACTTACACTCGAAATATTTGTACAAACAATGCGCCGTTAATTACATTGTCGAATGTTTTTGTTTCCTTATCTATAAACGCGCAGTAGAGTTTCATATTATTTGCTAAAACACTTCGAATTATAGAGTAAAGTATACAAATGCAATCATGACATGTTTCTCAAATTTACTAGTAAAAAATATAAAAAGCAATAATCTAGTATGATATAATGAACATTATACATTTGTGTTGTAAATTATATGATATGTACTATTTATAATGTAAACAGTTTCTTATAGAGCTATTAACACTGAAATGCAATGATGAATTATACTTAAAGTTATGCACGTAATGTATCACAGTGTTTCTTACACTTAACAATTAAAATAGAAAGCAATACAATGAATCAGTTATTGCCGAATTTGATGTTAAAACTCTGTCATCATTCAAAGAACGAAACAATTGTGCATATGCACCCATTCAGTCCTGGTTTCCTCCTTACATCTCTTAGCAAGCTAATTATCTCATGTCCATTTGACATTGGGTGCTATGGCGGTAAGATTGTTTGCGTATTAAAATAATGAATAATACAATTAATAATAAAATGCAATAAGTCAAATGGCCTTGAATGTAGAGGAATCATAAGAAAAATTAAACAATACAAAAGTTATGACGCGTGACTCATTATGAACAGACTTTCGTATGCTCTAATGTTGTGGTTGTTCTTTGTAGTAATGCTACAAGAAGTGTGATATTAACTGTATTTGTAGAAAATTAAAGCATTTTAGTTGTTGCTGTTTTACCGTTGTGTTTTTCTTGTTTGTAAAGACCTTTCAAAGTGTTGTTTGTTCTATATTTGTCTGTTTGTGAAGCTGACGGTATTTTGA
>VMBQ01007865.1:18909-39163 GCA_007657795.1 Dreissena rostriformis
GTGCTTATTCAGGCTGTAATTAATCTTCAATGATTTTCAGCAACGGTAAAAAATGAAGTCTACAGAAGTTAGTAAAACCTGATCCTATCATGAAGTCATGTGCTGGTTCATTCTCTCTTCCAAATGTCGTAAATTGGATTTTATGACTATTCAACTCCTCAGTGATAACCTCAATTCGATTAAAGTGTTCATTGTCTCCTAAACTATGGCATTTTACATAACAACCATGACGTTTGAGTAACAAGTTATGGACTTGTGGTCCTTCGTATTGTGTTTAAGGCCATTTTATACGCCGTGTTGGATTTCTGTGTAACATAATTAGCTTACATTTTGTCGGATGATATAAATGTGATATTAATGTGTTGTTTGCTCACTGAAACCTGGGTATATAAACCAAATTTATCAAATTTGAGTGGATAGTTACATAGTTATATTTTATGATCATTAATATGTTTTGGCGGCCATCTTTGCGGCCATTTTGGACGCTGTGTTGGATTTGTGTGTAATATAACGAACTTAAACAATGTCTGATGATATTAATGTGTTATTTGACCCCTGAAACCTATGTTTGGACACCAAAATCGTCAAATTTGAGTGGATAGTAACATAGTTATGATCATTAATAGGTTTTGGCCACCATCTTTGCGGCCATCTTGGCGGCCATTTTGGACGCCATGTTGCATTTCTGTGTAACATAATTAACTTACACTTTGTCTGATGATATTAATGTGTGCTTTGCCCCCTGAAACCTGGGTATGGACACCAAATTCATCAAATTTAAGTTGATAGTTACATAGTTATGATCGTAAATAGGTTTTGGCGGCCATCTTGGCGGCCATTTTCGACGCCATGTTGGATTTGTGTGTACTATATTAAACTTAAACAATTTCTGATGATGATTATGTGTTTTTTGCCCCGTGAAACCTATGTATAGACACCAAATTCATCAAATTTGATTGGATAGATACATAGTTATGATCATTACTAGTTCCTGGCGGCCATCTTGGCGGCCATATTGAAAAAAAAAACATTCCGGAGGTCCGATTGTGGTAAACTTTTGATATGTTTTTAAGGACCTTCTACCCTACCAGGATCAGTTAATATACCTTTTGTAGCAATTTTTGGGGGGTCAAAGTGTATATTGACCCTACTATTTAGGAGGTTCGCTAGTTTTTAGGAACTTTTCTTGCAATCTCATTAATATTCATAGATATGCAAATGTACAAATTTGCATATTTAACTGCAGATCATACGAGGTAATAATCATAATCTTCATTTTAACACCAAACTTTTTTTTCTAGAACCAATTTTGAAGAAATATTTGAGAATTATACTAGCTAAACTAGCTTTTTAGTCAAAGCCTGACGGTTGCCATAGAAACAGCTCAATAATAACTTAAAGCTGCCCAACTGAGATTGTTATCACACATTTTGTTTCTTAATATTAAGTATACAATCAAGTAAGATAGGTTTTGTTTTGCCCCCTCTGAGTGGCACACCCCAACCCATCTGGCTGATAGACTATGTGTATTTCAGAGTTTATGTTCGGGTCGTCTTTGAGTCTGTACGACTACATTATTTTGTGCGGACCTGACCATCCGCCTTTACATGGGTTGTCATTTATTTTATACTTTGTATAACCATCCACGTGTTGTTACAAAATATAACGATAACACGAGAAATCATTTTTTTTAAATCGTTTCGCATCTGAGACGCTTTATAATTTTATCAATTTCTAATGATGTTTTTTCGTAAACGAAAGTCTATTTTCAGTATAAGTCTGCGACATAAGTGTTATTTCGCACACTGATGTACATTGTTAATTTATTTCATGAATCTGTGACAAAAAGTTGAAAAATTCTCATTTTGATAAACTGTGAACAAGTCCCTTTATCAAAAAATGGCATATCTAACAAAAAGTATATAAGTATATAAAATCGATATTTTTGTCATTAAACCCCCTTTTCACAGAGCACGGCCCAATTATAATCACACCAAAGTAATCAAACATGGTTTATAAATCAAAAGATTAACAATACGACCACAATTATATTTAACATTTAATACTGCAAAACTGGTCTTAAAAACTTTTTTTTCAAATCGTTATCAAATCGTTATATAATTTCAATATTAAAATAATCAAAGGGTTGTTATATCTTATACATATTATTGATGAATCGGTCGTTCTACAATATCACTCGTTCTACATCAGATATTGAAAGAAGTTAAAGAACCAAGGCAATATGTAACCTTTAATGCCTAGTTTTAATAATCTGTTTCATGGTAGGGTCAAAACATTTTTCATGCGTTAAGACAGAGTGGTCAGAGCTGAGGAACAAGAAATAACAGACCCATTCATTTAACAACCAAAAATCAAGAAATTCTTTAAATGTTAGCCATATCAGCAGAATCCAATATATTCTTTAAGCGTTCTTAACATAAGCTCATTAGTCTCGGCTGGTATCCGGTTCATACTTCATGCATTATCCGGTGCCAGCAATCGACATATAAAATAATTGTTTTTTTTTCTACGTTTTTGTAAGTGAGCACGAGTATACAATTTACTGAATGAATGTCTTAGTTGTTCCGTGAAATATTTGTTTGATGAAAAATGTTAACTTAACGTAGAGAATATTGAGAATAAAAGAACACACTTATCTCAAAACAGTCAATAGTTTCTGATATGATCCGGTGCCATTTCGCGTATAAGCTGGAAACGCACAAAAGGTTCCGGTATTATCCGTAATGGTTAGGCACCGTGTACATTGTAAGTGACAATTCTGGTCCTTGTACACTACATTTTTCTTCAAAACCCTCTATCATTTCATGAAGTAAATTTAAATCACTTAAATACCTTCTGAGTTATGTTCAGCACAAGAAGCGGGGCATAAATGCGGAATTATGATAACTACGTTTTTTTTATTAAAATGGTATAACAATTGATGTAGAAATACATTCGTGCATTTTCCATATACTAACAAAATCGGGAATGCAAATGACATGAACATTGAATCAAATTAGATATTGTTTGGTCTAATTGAAAAAAAACTATTCATAAATTTAAATATGACTATGATGCCAAACACACTCAAAACACCTCAGACCTTAACTGGAACAAACATATAAATCAGATTACAACCAAGGCTAGCCAGACCCTTAACTTCCTGAAACGTAACATCACCTCTAAAAATTCAAGTGTAAAGGAATTTGCTTACAAAACCCTAGTCAGACCTCAGCTTGAATACGTAGGTTCTGTCTGGTGTCCCCATACCCAGCAGAACATCCAAAAAATGGAAATGGTAAAGGACAGAGCTGCGCGATGGGTCACAATGGACTACTCATCATACAGCAGTGTCTCCCAAATGCTAGGTAATTTAGGTTTGCGCTCCCTTGAGAATAGGAGATCTGATGCCAGACTCCTAATGTTTTACAAGATTGTGTATGGACTGGTTGCATTGCCCTTACCCTACTACATTCAACCCTCTCTCAGATCTTCCAGACACTCTCACCCTCTCTCATACAGACAGATACATACCCCTTATAATTACTATTTTATTTTCCAGCTACCATTGTTTTTTGGAACTCACTACCATCTGAGCTTGTGCAGGTCCCTAACCTGGGTCAATTCAAACAGGGGGTGACCACCTTATCCCACCATGTTTAAAATGAAAATATTTTTTTTATCTCTTTTAACTGTATATTCAATTTCATTATATTAGCACTATCAACCTTAAAATCAGCTCTCACATATACATGTACAGTATTACTTTCAGTATTCTATACATTTCCTCTTTTAACCTTTTTGCAATGTCAGCGCACCTGCACATAATACTCGAAAGAGGGTGTTGCAGTTTACATAGATAGATAGATAGATAGATAGATAGATAGATAGATAGATAGATAGATAGATAGATAGATAGATAGATAGATAGATAGATAGATAGATAGATAGATAGATAGATAGATAGATAGATAGATAGATAAAAGGTCCGGTTTATAGTCTGCTATGATGACGTATGCATCTTCTTCCGACTTTCACATTAACCCCGACTAGGCGTAAGAGGAAATATATCAAATACCAGAACATTATAGATAATACTATTACATCTAATCAAATATTCATAATACATTTTGTAAATAGTCTTAAGCTTCTTTATTGGTGTTAGACAAGGGAACTGTTTATCGCCGATGCTATGTTCACTTTTTCTACATAACACAGAGAAAGGTTTAATATTAGTGGTATGAAGGGATTAACCCTTTTATGCCTAGTGGACTCTCCCATCGATCTAAATTGGATCAATTTATTTCCAAAATAAGGGATGTCTAGTATATTTATTTCTATATTTAGAATATTTCTTAAAGAAATTCCTTTAAGCAAACAGCGCAGACCCTGATGAGACGCCGCATCTGGGTCTACGCTGTTTGCCAAGGCCTTTTTTTCTAGACGCTAGGCATGAAGAGGTTAAACAAATGTCCCAAATATTTATTCGTTTATATGCGGATAAAAATTTACTCTTAAGAAAAAAAAGGTCAGCAAATTTCAACCTTGGTAATTTTAAGTAAATGTACTTTACTCTTAAGAAATGGTTTACCGAAGAGCGAGAAACTTTACCGATTTAAATGTTACACATAATAATACAGTTTTTAATAATGTATGTCATATGTATGGGTTGTTTTTACTAAAGGTGGATTTTTTAACCAGACACACATGACAATCGTTGGCCAATTAGGAAAGGCCGTTTTATACAATTTAGATTCTGTATCTTTGGGCAATTAGTTTCAATTGTTATTTAAACTTGCTTAAATGATCGTAATTTAAGTTACGAAGGCACTTTTTTCTCACCAAGTACTAACCGTTTTTTAAGGATATGTTACTTTCACGACTCGAGAATCACTGGTGGCTGACGCGGTCAATGCGAAGTCCGTTTCTCTACGACGTCGGGAATATGTTTTACTACGAAACATTGTTTCAATAGACATGCCATCGAAGTACAGTTTGTTGTACTTCGTTGAGTAACCTATACATTATATTTGTAGTTCGTTGCACAACCAATACATACTCTGTGCAAAACCTATACATAAAGCGACTTGTAATTTCCTTCGAAATAAAGCATTTGAATGATTAAAATATATGTTCGTAACCTGTATTGTGCTTTAAAATGTGTAATGAACAGTGTATCAAAGTAACATGTAGTGTTATTTAAGTTAAGTAACTGTAATTGGCAAATTTAACAGAATAACCACCTTATGGATTATTAAAATCAATATATTTCGATTTTAGCTCAAAATCAATGTAAAGGTTGCAACTACGCGCATTTGTAAGGAGTTTGTTATTGAAAATAAGAACCTACCATTACTGGATGTTCCGTTCTCTAATCCATAAATACCAGAAAAGATGAAACTCGCCTGATTAAGTAGTGTATTGACAATATGTTTCGTATTAAAACATATACCCGACGTCGTAGAGAAACGGACTACGCTTTGACCTAGTCAGCCCCCAGTGAGAATACTCTTAAAATTATGACGCTCACGTAGATTTGATGCATTTTACAAAGTCGACGGAAAAGAGCATGATTTCAAAAGAAAAAATAGTTGCTTTCAGTGTAAGTGTTATATTTTCATGAATGGTTTATGAACTATCTGAATTATTATTTTATGTGTGGCCATATATCTATAATCTATCTGTCTGTCTGGTAACCGTCCGTCTGTCTGTCAGTCTGGCTGTGCTACGTTTTTTTTTGCCAAAATGCTCCATTTAAGAATCATGTTTTTTATTCAAATCATTTTGAAATATGAAACGTAGTAAACAGAAAGAATAACAAACTGATACAATGGTTGCATTATAAAACCTTTAATATTGCACATTACATAAAGTTACAAAAACAATCTACTAACTAAATTTTAAGAATTAAGTCATGTGATAGAATACATGTTAATGTAATTCATTATACAAGTTATACACAACAAACGACATCTTTGTATCAATTGTGTCTCTCAACAATTAAATTTATCAAAGAAGATCACTTTCCATTGACAATTGTTTATTGGTAAAAAAAGTACGGTATACACGTTTAACGTTTACAAACGTTAAGCGAATGATGCGTGGATAAAATCAAAGCCTACAACCATACACAATGTTTTAATTGCACGATACACAAATAAACATAATGTTAAACAAACTAGCTTCTATACGAAAAGAATTAATCACTGTGATGAAGTATGTTGAACTTCCCATTCAAATACATATGAGCATTGCTCTGTGAAAAGGGGGTTTAATGCATGTGCGTAAAGTGTCGTCCCAAAGTAGCCTGTGAATGTTTAGCACTTTAAAGACTTAAAAGAAAGTCTCTTCTTAGCGAAACCTAGATTAGGCTTATCTGGGACGACACTTCCCGCACATGAATTAAGCCCCTTTTTCACAGAGAAAGGTTTATATAAAGTGAAACTTCAGCTGCATCAGACGAGTATCAACTACATATCGTCTGTGAAATAGCTTAAGAGGCATATCATCATATAGTGTTTACGATTAGATCATCCTTGTGCAAAGCAGGAGGAAGCCACAATAAGGTTGAAATTACAAAGCTGTGCTGTGTATGTTAATCTTTATCCACACTCAATATTACAAGTTACAGACAAAAATCGTATATACATTGAAAAAAAATCGACCTTAAGCTTAAGTTTTTAAGTTAAAACATGACACTCAATCACTTGATTTTGAGTTTAACCTGTTACAAGTACATATATGGTAAAAACGTGTTTCTAGTTTTCGTAATGTTTACAACGACATTGGCCAAATGAACAATCTAACGTAAGATTACCATATAACATATGATGTGTCGTTTAAATATCTAAATGTGTTGTACAGTTATTGATAAAACAATGTTGCAGTTTCCTTGATCAACGCCCACCCTGTGTACACAAGTAAACGAGCTAAATTGGTTTAAGGTATTAAATATGACATTTCATCACAATATAACAGAACCGCGATTTTTATTTAGTTACAGTGACATTGGCATTAACCACAACCACCCATATGCAGTCCCAAGCGAGATCTCGTTATAAAATGTCTACACATGAAAATTACCAAACGATGTTTTGGTATGAAGTATTTTCATGTGATGTAACATAAGAGTTTCAAATATTTTTCTCAAATTATTGCGCTAAAACATTTTGTGTTCATTTATTCTTTATGTCATTTTAGTAAAATTAACTATGACAATTATAAACGATTACCACATAGTTTTGTTTAGACAATCGTTGAAGAATGTGTAATAACTTCAAACAAATCGTTAAGAGTGTTACCTCCACGTGTATGCTTTGTAAACTTGTGCCTTGAGATTTAATTAATTATAATTGATAGCTAATGGTACAACATCAATTAAGAAAAATACCACATCGGAAAGCTCTATTTTGTTAGAACAAACAATGGACGATAACTAAAGGATTACATATCCATGTGTATCTGTCTTGTTGAAAATGTATAACCCCTTTGTTATTGAAAATGTTTTTAATTGATATCTTTAACAAAATATTAACTCTAAAACTTCTAAAAGATTTTTTAAAACCTATTTTGGCATGACTGTTTTACTATATACAGCAGTAAAAAAATGAAAATATTTCTTTAATATATCAGATCTAACAAAAATAGCTTTTCATATCATATAAATGAGTGCAGGACTTGTGATAGTAAGTTAGTATGCGAGCGTGCGTCTAGTTTATTCAAGAATGTTGTCATTGACGAATTAAAAACAATAATGCTAAGGAATGAAATAAGTGAAAGATATATTATCACATGTTTTAAACAGAATCAATTTATACATAATACTTTAATGAGTTTTCCAAAACATGCTGATAAAGCGTAAAACGTGTGTACTGACATGGCTTAGTTTCATGTTGACCGCGTTATTGCGTCAGAAAAATGCAATGCCATTGGTCAGTAAATTATTATCAATTGAAAAAAACAACTGATACCGAATGTGTGTGACCCTAACTGTTAGTCGGCCAATTCTTTCTCCTGATTTTGGATCTCATCGTAGAGCGGGTTTGTGGAATTGAAACTGGCGCGGTAGTCTAGCCGCTTGTCGATTCTCCGCCTGTACCAGACCGTGACAACAACGGCCGAAGCAACCCCCACGACGACCAAACCAAGCACTATGAACACTAAACCGACAGTACCCAGCCCGCTGCTTTCCCCTCCGTTAGTGTTAACGACAGCAGCGCGTTTGAGGTCATCTGAAGGCAGGTGAGTAACATCTGTTCTGTCATCCATAGTGACTTTGTCAGAATAACTAGAGTCACTGGTGGTTTTGTCTGCATTTCTTGGCGTAGTGTTTTGTACAATTGTCGTTTGTGGAAGGTTTGTACTTGTTTTGGGAATTTCAGTTTGCATTGGGGTTGTCTTTGTTGTTGCTGTTGTTATTGTTGTTGTTTTTGTTGAGGGTCTTGCTGTAGTTGTTGAAGGCTTTGGTGTTGTCGTTGTTGCTTCTGAGTTTGCAGTCGTTGCTTTCGTGGTTGTTTGTTGTGCTGTTTGACTGGTCGTAGCAGGCTTAGTCGTGACTTCAATCTTATTTGTTAATGTTGTCTCGGCTTTTGCAGTTGTTGCGCCTTAAATATATCAAATCAGTTTTTGTCTTTACAAGCGTTATAAAAAAAGAAAATCTCTGTTTTTGTTTGCAAAAGCGTTACTCTGAAATGAGATAGGGTTTGGAAATATAACAAAAAAATAATCTCGCAATAAAAACAAATCTTACCGATTTAAAACTCCTTTTTTACAAACCGTTATTATCTGATCAAAACTCATTTCGTGCATAACATGGACCAACTTTGTTTTAACTAATTGCGTTTTCTAAAGACGCGGAGATTATACTATTTTGCTTGCAAGTAGTGCAAAGCAAGGAATACCCGCGTACACAAACAATATTCAATCGTAACAGACACATTGATTGTATTACATCAGGTACATGTACAAAGGAACATCGCTTTATTGGTATACTTCCTCACCAATAAAGTCATATAGCCATATATCATAGGTTATTGGAACCATTTATACGGCGACATATCCATCTCCCACCCTATACCTACGGTTCAAGTATGGCAATGTTCAGTAACTCGCATATTTTGCCTACTGAGAACTGGTGAGCCAACTATCTAAACAAATTATGTGTGTTTCTTTGAACGCATGCTTTAATACATTGGCTTCCTATAAACGATTCATTTAAAAAAAAAACGGCAGACAGATAAATTTAAAGGTTGAAAAAAAAATCCTTATGTATGGGTATGTCGATATTATATTTGTATGGCTAAACACAATGTTATGCTTAAGGGCTAATAAGCTCTACTATTTGTTGTTTTTGTTTTTGCCGTTGTGTAACTCACCTTGACAAGGATGCAGAGAGAGGTCGTCAATGGCGAAGTCGCTTCGGTAACTGGCACCTCGCCTTGCAAGGATCCAGATCTATAAACATGGGTAGGAACAGTAAATATAATTCTGTTTTCATAACGGCTGATCATGAACATCTGGAAATGGTTAAGGTATGGAAACGAAATAGATAATTATCTTTACATCGTCTCATAAAATTTTACCACTATAATGTACATTTTATACCATCAATACTGTTCGATGAGAGTTCTAAGAAGGGGATCAGCTTTAATTAGCTTATGCCCATGTGTGTTCACTAACTTCATTCGTTTTCTCGTCCCACATTAAGATATATCCGTTTTATTAAATCGTTACAGGCACAAACGTCTTAAGTTAAAAGGTAGATTCATANGAGAACGCCCACATCACAGGCAAGGGCAAGCCTGCGGCCGGCAAGGGGAAGAAGCCAACCAAGGCCCTTAAGGTTGAGGTGATGCCCTCGCCCCTGGGGCGCAGGGTGGAGCCCAAGTTTGACTCCATTAAGAAGAAGGCAGAAGTGGTCAAGAAGGGAAAGGTAAGTGGTCTAGATGGGAGAGTGCATTAAAATAAGCCATGTTCTGGGAAAACTGGGCTTAATTCATGTGAGTTAAGTGTCGTTCCCAGATTAGCCTGTGCAGTCCACACTGGCTAATCTGGAATGACACTTCCCTCCTAGACTTAATTTTTGATAAGCAGAGACTTCATTTAAAAATATATATATATATATATATAAGTTGAAAGTGTTGTCCCTGAGTAGACTGCTAACTCCACAGGCTAATCTGAGACGAAACTTTACGCACATGCATTAAGCCCAGTTTTCCCAGAATGTGGCTGAAATGTTAAATATCAATAGTGTTATTTCTCCTTACAGATTTATTGTCATGTTTGCTTTACAAATAGTTTAAAGTTTTTTCAACTCCAATGGATCTGTTTAATAATGGATGCATAACCCTGTATGGGCTTGCAGGGGTTAACAAAGCTAAGCCCTTCCAATCCATGCAAAAAAGACAAAAAAAAATCCACAGGACATAACGTCTACTGAATGCAATATTTCATGTTACTTACATTTTAATTCTTTTTTACTTTTTATGTCCCTGGTAGGGTGGCATATAGTGATCGCACTGTCCGTCTGTCCTTCTAAAATTCTGTCACACTTGCGTTTAGGTTTCGTAAAATGGTCATAACTTTTGCAGTTTTTATCATAGCAACTTGATATTTTGCATGCATGTGTATCTCATGGAGCTGCACATTTTGAGTGGTGAAAGGTCAAGGTCATCCTTCAAGGTTAAAGGTATAAAAAAAATCAAAGCGGCCCAGTAGGGGGCATTGTGTTTCTGACAAACACATCTCTTGTTTGTGTTTATTTTGGTGACAAACATCAATTTTTTTAATATTAAAACAACTTTTTTTTTGTTAACATGTTTTGTCTTCTGAATTTTAAAAGTAGTGTAACTGACATTTCGTAAAATTTTCTGGAGAAGCAAACAACTTTTTTTTATTAAAATCTTTTTCCATATTCAAATGTTCTGATAAGTATTAAAATAAAATTTGAAAAACAAAGCAAAACTCCAATTTTTTTCAAACAATAAATAATTTAAATAACTGAAATATTTTGAATGCGCAGAATAACGTAAGTGCCCTGAATATATTTCGGGGGAAAATGTACTTACAAAATGTAAGTAACACTAGTTATTGCATTCACTAGACGATAAGATCATAACACTAGTTATTGCATTCACTAGACGATAAGATCATAACACTAGTTATTGCATTCACTAGACGATAAGATCATAACACTAGTTATTGCATTCACTAGACGATAAGATCATAACACTAGTTATTGCATTCACTAGACGATAAGATCATAACACTAGTTATTGCATTCACTAGACGATAAGATCATAACACTAGTTATTGCATTCACTAGACGATAAGATCATAACACTAGTTATTGCATTCACTAGACGATAAGATCATAACACTAGTTATTGCATTCACTAGACGATAAGATCATAACACTAGTTATTGCATTCACTAGACGATAAGATCATAACACTAGTTATTGCATTCACTAGACGATAAGATCATAACACTAGTTATTGCATTCACTAGACGATAAGATCATAACACTAGTTATTGCATTCACTAGACGATAAGATCATAACACTAGTTATTGCATTCACTAGACGATAGGATCATAACACTAGTTATTGCATTCACTAGACGATAAGATCATAACACTAGTTATTGCATTCACTAGACGATAAGATCATAACACTAGTTATTGCATTCACTAGACGATAAGATCATAACACTAGTTATTGCATTCACTAGACGATAAGATCATAACACTAGTTATTGCATTCACTAGACGATAAGATCATAACACTAGTTATTGCATTCACTAGACGATAAGATCATAACACTAGTTATTGCATTCACTAGACGATAAGATCATAACACTAGTTATTGCATTCACTAGACGATAAGATCATAACACTAGTTATTGCATTCACTAGACGATAAGATCATAACACTAGTTATTGCATTCACTAGACGATAAGATCATAACACTAGTTATTGCATTCACTAGACGATAAGATCATAACACTAGTTATTGCATTCACTAGACGATAAGATCATAACACTAGTTATTGCATTCACTAGACGATAAGATCATAACACTAGTTATTGCATTCACTAGACGATAAGATCATAACACTAGTTATTGCATTCACTAGACGATAAGATCATAACACTAGTTATTGCATTCACTAGACGATAAGATCATAACACTAGTTATTGCATTCACTAGACGATAAGATCATAACACTAGTTATTGCATTCACTAGACGATAAGATCATAACACTAGTTATTGCATTCACTAGACGATAAGATCATAACACTAGTTATTGCATTCACTAGACGATAAGATCATAACACTAGTTATTGCATTCACTAGACGATAAGATCATAACACTAGTTATTGCATTCACTAGACGATAAGATCATAACACTAGTTATTGCATTCACTAGACGATAAGATCATAACACTAGTTATTGCATTCACTAGACGATAAGATCATAACACTAGTTATTGCATTCACTAGACGATAAGATCATAACACTAGTTATTGCATTCACTAGACGATAAGATCATAACACTAGTTATTGCATTCACTAGACGATAAGATCATAACACTAGTTATTGCATTCACTAGACGATAAGATCATAACACTAGTTATTGCATTCACTAGACGATAAGATCATAACACTAGTTATTGCATTCACTAGACGATAAGATCATAACACTAGTTATTGCATTCACTAGACGATAAGATCATAACACTAGTTATTGCATTCACTAGACGATAAGATCATAACACTAGTTATTGCATTCACTAGACGATAAGATCATAACACTAGTTATTGCATTCACTAGACGATAAGATCATAACACTAGTTATTGCATTCACTAGACGATAAGATCATAACACTAGTTATTGCATTCACTAGACGATAAGATCATAACACTAGTTATTGCATTCACTAGACGATAAGATCATAACACTAGTTATTGCATTCACTAGACGATAAGATCATAACACTAGTTATTGCATTCACTAGACGATAAGATCATAACACTAGTTATTGCATTCACTAGACGATAAGATCATAACACTAGTTATTGCATTCACTAGACGATAAGATCATAACACTAGTTATTGCATTCACTAGACGATAAGATCATAACACTAGTTATTGCATTCACTAGACGATAAGATCATAACACTAGTTATTGCATTCACTAGACGATAAGATCATAACACTAGTTATTGCATTCACTAGACGATAAGATCATAACACTAGTTATTGCATTCACTAGACGATAAGATCATAACACTAGTTATTGCATTCACTAGACGATAAGATCATAACACTAGTTATTGCATTCACTAGACGATAAGATCATAACACTAGTTATTGCATTCACTAGACGATAAGATCATAACACTAGTTATTGCATTCACTAGACGATAAGATCATAACACTAGTTATTGCATTCACTAGACGATAAGATCATAACACTAGTTATTGCATTCACTAGACGATAAGATCATAACACTAGTTATTGCATTCACTAGACGATAAGATCATAACACTAGTTATTGCATTCACTAGACGATAAGATCATAACACTAGTTATTGCATTCACTAGACGATAAGATCATAACACTAGTTATTGCATTCACTAGACGATAAGATCATAACACTAGTTATTGCATTCACTAGACGATAAGATCATAACACTAGTTATTGCATTCACTAGACGATAAGATCATAACACTAGTTATTGCATTCACTAGACGATAAGATCATAACACTAGTTATTGCATTCACTAGACGATAAGATCATAACACTAGTTATTGCATTCACTAGACGATAAGATCATAACACTAGTTATTGCATNCCATGTTGCAGACTAGCACCATTGTTTCAAACCAGCAGAATGTTGATTTAACGGGGTTTCTGGACTTGGGATGTGACAAGGTCGGTCCCGATTCTTTGTGTTAAGAATCCAGGGCTCGATAAGCTAGGGAGGGAAGCTCGTATATCAGATTGTAATGGCACATCTAACAATTAGCCATCCTTTGAGGTATTGACGGGGAAACAAGTGTTTCATATCATTCTATGATGAACTAGCAGTCTCCGAATATGGTGATGGCGTTCCCGGAAGTCTCCAAATTTGATAAAGGGTATATTTAGAACATGATGCTGGGGCTTATACCAGAATTCGATTGGTCAAAAATGATGTCATTTTCATGGCTTTATTTAGAATTATTTTACGTACGATGGGACCGACGCCCAAAGCCCTCAGACACATTAAGGCTCTGAAACTAGTGGTTTGTGGTCTCAGATAATCGAAATATAAATTTTGGGGATGTAAGAAGGCATTGTACAGTAAGTTGATTTTGTTTTTCATTAGTTATTTTTGTATTAATATTTTTGTATCTTTTGTAAAAGTGCTTCTTTGATAAATAAATTGATACATTTATTTGAGTGAATATTAAAGTCTCATTAATTAACTCTGCAATAAGGGTATAGGAAGACTACACAGTCATCTGAAAAGGAATTATGTTTTCATTTCAATTATGTGTTATTTGTATCAGTTGAAATCAATGTTACGTGATTTCAATTTATCACATGTTATTATTACACATATGTATAAAGATCCTGCATGTAAGATTATCGTTTGTTTATTATACTTTTCATTCGTATTGTTAATTACAGATAACCGTCACTTTAGAAACGTCACTTCGTTATCGTCACATTGGTATTAACATCGTCACATAGGATGTATTTGTGAACGTCATTTACGTATTATCATCTTCGCATTTGTCATCGTTGCCATAACCGTCGGGGACGTCATTGTCGACGTAGTCTGTGTAATCGTCGGCGTCGTCGGCGGCATTGTTTATGTGGATGAAATAAAAGTTGAAACGTGACGTGTGAATTGCAGTGTTCCTCCCAAAGATTTATATACACGGACCTTGACATAGTCGGGTCCGGCGTCATTTGCTACACTACTATTTGAAATCATTCGAAAAATAGTCGCCACTGTGTTCCATTAATTGAGCTTGGCTAGTTTCTATTTTATATAAAAAAAGACTCGGTGGAACATACGAGGACTGCTTAATTTTTACGCTAAGTGGAGAATCAAGAAAAAAATATAGAGATAAAGAGATGACGATTGTACTGCCAGACGTTGCAATGATTTATTTTGTAAAAGTTGATATCGATTTCTAAAAACTCAGTTAACAACACAATCGGAAATGTACTAAAACAAGCAAAAAGTCTTTCGAAATCAACCAATAGCAGGTCGAATATTCGTTGGAAAAGTCGTATGAATATTTAAAAACAGTCCGTATGTTTTACGGAAATCGATGTAGGCATTAAGATTTCATTGATAATCTTATTATCAATTACATATTACATAAATAAATAAAGTTTCTACTGAGCTTCACAAAATGTGCAATATTGCAATTCTTTTCCAATTTAAGTGTTCTTTTTGTTAGAATTGTTTAATACAAGTGTAGTCAATTTTGTGCCAGAATGATTTTGAAATAAATTTTCAGTGATGAATCATCGCATTTAAACGTAAGTATATACTTATTAATACGCCTCTCATAAGAATGTCTCTTGTTAAAAAGTAAAGGGTTCTTGAGCTTTGCGATTTGAACTGTATGCTTTTATATCTTAAATTGTACTCAACAACAAGGACGGAACTAGAGTTATTTAATTAAGAGGGACTACTTATCACAATGTCTCCGGAAGAGACCCACTTAAGTAAATTTCTGTTATTGCGTATATCATAAGGCTTTGGAAAGGAAATGTAAACAAGACTATTTTGCAAATTTATGTTGTTTAAGTAAAGCTAGAAGAAAACGCATATTTGCAATCTGTATCACACAAGTACATTGCATTCGAAGATAATTGTTCAATAAAAGGATAATTATGTTAAATAAAATAAAATATGACATAATGCGAACTTCAAACAAATCATGATTCAGATGCGTGTAACGAGTTCTTTGTGAATGCAAATGCACGCATCATGTCTTCCTCATAGTCCACTTGACAGATGTTGAGCGTTGACACTAAGTGCTGAATTGTTACGATTAATATCTAAGTCTAACAGAAGCATAAAGGGATATGGTCACTTTTTTGTGCAACTGCTTTAAAATGAATTAAAAAATGATTATGTTGAATAAATTTAAATAATGATTATAAGAAGGAGAAAAATAAAATAAAATGCATTAGCTATCACTTTGACTCGAACCTGGAACCTCTCCGAGGCAAGAATTAACGCTCTTCCACCATACCACGCATGCTTTTAAGTTAAAAAAAGGTTGTTTAAACGCTATTTTGGAAATAAATGTTGTTATGTTAGGTAAGCGATGAAAAATATTACACACGCTTTTACTAGTTTGAATGATGATAATCCATACACGAGCCAATATTTTTAACATTTTCCTTAGTCAGAGTGTTATTTTACTTGTTTGAAGTTAATGCATACATTCTGTTTTTGCCTCAATTACATTTATTTTTGAAAATTGTCATTTTGACAAACTATGAACAAGTCACTTTAAAACTGGTATGCAGCAGATGTTATTATCGGTTTATTATTTCAAGGTCTGTCAACGCATATGGAGCTCCTAGTGCGGACAGTGTTTTTTTTAACAAAAGAAAACCCTCATGTTTTGACCTTTTTTTCTCAAAATAAAACTTTTATTTTGAAGGTACCTATGTGGTTCAAGCTCGCAACACATCATCTCATATTATGATTTTTTTTTAATTATAGATGGATGCGACATTCTGTGACAAAATATCTCTGTTATTCACCATTTGTCTAAGTATGGCTGATGCCTTGAAAGAAGGCATTTATTCCTTGGGGATAGGCCTTTACGTATAAGTACTTTTAAATTACATGAAATCTATAAGATTGTAAGTATGAAATAGACGTAGAATGTAGAATCAATGTGTAAACTCCACATTTTATACAGCATTTTTTCTAAGACTATATGTAACTTCTGATTATCTAAAAATTCAAAAAATAGTTATAATGATCCGGCTATTTTGGTCAAAGCGGACTTTCGAGGAACGTACGTTTGCATTTCGGTGTGAGTTTGTTCCAGTTGATTCCGGTACATATCAGCTTTTTTTCTCCAACCAACTTGTGTCCCGCAGCGCAGGAGAATGTCGTGATTGCGCCTTTGTATTTCTCGTGTACTCGCAGCTCCGACGTTGGACTGATTTTAGGGCAAGTCGGGACTGAAACATGATTAATAACTCGAAGCACTGGATTAGGGGTCGTTATGTTTGTGCGACCAAACTATGACTTTTAAATGGAAGTTGTTATTTATGGATCGAAACTTTCATTGTAGCTATTACGCATGTTGTACGAAAACCCATGCATGAGCGTCATCGGAATGAATGAATGAAATAATGAGTATAATATTGGGAATGAAGTGCGAAATATCTCATAGACGCAAGCGAAATATCTCATAGACGCAAACACAATAAGTGATACATCTGAATGGGATAATATAAAAGCGAACACTATCACAACACCAAAACACCAATTATCTATTCAATTTAGGACATAAACTTAGAACACACAAAAAAAAGTAAACATTATAAAAGCTAGGAGGACCAATGCAAAACAGATTTGATCGCTTGACTAACCTCACACTCAATCCACAATTAATAACAAAACACGTACGTGTAAATAGACATGTCTTTATAAATGTTGTAAATATTTAGCATAACCAAGATATTAGACTTAACCGCTTATTACGGCTGCGACTTATTCCCGAGGTACACATCGGGTATACGGTCTTTTTAATGATTGTTGGTCTAAGTATTTTATGCAGTATCCTCTATCGTATGAAACTTACTGGCGGGAATAGTAATTTCTCTCAAAATACTACATTTGGTGTTTCCCAAATTACAAATTACCTATGCACATGGGCGGCTGTTCGCTCCACTGGGTACCAAAGCAGATGATGTTTGACGTCCCATAGAGCATAAAGCCGTCGTTGCACCTGTATTCGACCACAGTGTTAGCAGACCTGATGATGTAGCCGCCGTTCTTGATGTCAAGATTGCGTGTTGGGCACAGTCCTCGCCGATCTGAATCCATAGAGAAAATTATATGAGTCGCAATCTGAGAAAACGGGGTTAAATGCATGAGCGCAAAGTGTCGTCCCAGATTAATTAGAGACGACACTTTCCGCCATTATTGTATTTTTTGCTTAAAAGAAAATCCAGATTAGGCTGAAAGTATCGTCCCTGATTAGCCTGTACGGACCGTACAGACTAATCTGGAACGACAATTTACGCATATGCATCAAACCCCCTTGTTCACAGAGTGCAACTCACATCTATTGCGTGATTGTATTTTAAAGTTTAAGAGATCCTTCCGCACCTGAGGCTGCATTTTGTGAGGACCCGGAGTGTGTCCAAGCGCTCTTACCTAATAACGGTAATTTATTCGACACACGAGAGATGGGACCAATTATTTTTAATTACAACTGCAATTTTCATCTATTAAATGTTCAATGTGTTTTGCTAGTGGTTTGTGATGTAAGGGGAAGCATTTCAGTGGTTACTAACAACAAATGGTTGTATACTCTACCCAACTTAAAAACCTTTTGACAGAACAATTTTAGCAGCAAAACACTAAGTTATCAATATATAACCGACTGGTACATACATAAAACGAATACATAATTATTTTAACAACACAATTGGCAACAGTTTGAAACATGTAATTTTTTAAAATGAAGGAACCATAATTATTTTTTTTTATTAGAGAAAGGATATCGTCGTGTACGCCGCCCGCCCGCCTGCCCGCCTGCCCGTCCGCCGCAGGTGTTCCCATAATACATTCTGTTTTTAAACGGCGGATCATCATCCGTCGTGGTCGTCGTCGTCGTCGTCATCATCATCATCATCAGCAGCAGCAGCAGCAAGGAGCTGCTGCAGTAGCATCATCATCATTACCATTATCATCATCAGAAGCAGCAGCAACAACAACATCATCTGAACCACTACCACCACCAGCAGCACCATCACCACCACCACCACCACCACCATCGTTATAATCATTATCATCTTCATTATTATCATCATCATCGTCGCCGTCTTCGTTGTCATCATCAGCAGCAGCCGCAGCAGCAGCAAGAGCAACAGCACAATAATCAACATCATTATCACCATCGGTCTCGTATTTTTATAGAAGAATTATCGGATAATTACATCTATGAACCTCATTTGCACCGGTAACTTGGACAAGCTCCAGAATAATTACAATAATCCAACACGACCGCAATGTTATTTTAAAGCAATTTATTGCCATGTTTTTATAAAACCATGCACAACGTTTTACATATAAACGGCGCATCAATTGTTGAATGTCGCACAAGTACGGCTGTATTGTGCTTTATTGTGCTGTATTGTGCTTTAAAGCGGGACTGTACGATTTTTACATGTGTTTAATTTTAATATATTGATTAAATTATGTTACGATGACTCAAAATAGGCAATACAAATTGTACTTTGAAGACGAATTTCATAAAATGCAGCAAAGACAAGTTAGCGCTGGTTAAAGCCGATGCCGACACTTTTACTCGTATTTGTAAGGAAACAAAATTGAGTCTTTGTGTCGTATGAACGAATCTGCACTAAAACTAAATTTAGATTCACATTGTACATGTATTATATATATATGCTGGCGAATTCGGCTGGAAGCCAATTTCAATTTTAGATTTAAATATGTGGCTTATTTCGCATTTTTCGACACATGTTCTTCTTAACTTTTATTTTAATTTATAATGAAATATATGTATACTAATTTTTAATACATTTTATAAAAAATCATAAATATTTGACAAAATCGTACAGTCCCGCTTTAAGCAGTAATTGTGTATACTTCTCGAAATATAATAGTCTATCAGCCAGATGGGTTGGGGTGTACCACTCAGGGGGGCAAAACAACACCTATCTTACTTGATTGTATACTCAATATAAAGAAACAAAATGTGTGATAACAATTTCAGTTGGGCAGCTATATGTTATTATTGAGCTGTTTCTATGGCAACCGTCAGGCTTTGACTAAATAGCTAGTTTAGCTAGTATAATTCTCAAATATTTCTTCAAAATTGGTTCTAGAAAAAAAAGTTTGGTGTTAAAATGAAGATTATGATTATTACCTAGTATGATCTGCAGTTAAATATGCAAATTAGTACATTTGCATATCTATGAATATTAATGAGATTGCAAGAAAAGTTCCTAA
>VMBQ01007866.1:4894-43530 GCA_007657795.1 Dreissena rostriformis
ATATATATATATATATTTTATTTTTTATTTTTTTTATATAATAAGTCATAATGACATTGTAATCAGTTTTTGTATTTGCACCCATATATATATATATAACTAAGACCATAACTTTCTGAACAACTTGCATTTTCAAGAGTGAAGCAACATAATGAATCTGATAACGGTAAAGTATTTGACACCTCAGAGTGAGTAAAAGATCATATCAAATGTCATTAAGAGTCAATATGGGAGTCGTGTTCTGAGAAAACTGGACAAAATGCATGTGCGTAAAGTGTCGTCCCAGATAAGCCTGTGCAGTCCGCACAGGCTAATCAGGGACGACACTTTCCGCCTTTATGACATTTTTCGTTTAAATTAAGTCTCTTCTTAGCAAAAATCCAATCTAGGTGGAAAGTGTCGTCCCTGATTAGCCTATGCAGACTGCACAGGCTTATCTGGGACAACACTCTACGCACATGCATTATGCCCAGTTTTCTCAGAACGTGCCACATATCAAATGTCATTAAGAGTCAATATGGTATAAAATACCATCAAAGTGACTCAATAACACTTTAGTTAAAACTAAAGTGTGCATACAAGATGAAAGAGAACAAAAATAAGGTTTTTCTCACAAAAACATCAAAGTATATCTGTGTTTGATGCAGCAGCTTTGCTTTTACCCCAAACTTATGTCCTTTTAAAAATTATAATAATTACCATATTTATTGCAGATTCTTCATAATACAGGTGCTTTATTTCTGCTCAAATTTCTGTTACCAAATATAAAATGTCTACTTTTGAAACATGTTTTCATACAATTCATTGAAGACGAGATTTTCTTTATAAGCATCGTGTACATGGCTGCCAGTCAGTGCTTTACATGGGCAGCATCATGCAAAAATGGGTCTTATGTCATATTGGCCAGCATTGCTCCAGACCAGAATGCACATTTGCACAGTCTTTTCGCGAGCTATCCTGTTCGCTAATGAGAACACAAAACCTTGTGTGACTTTAAAACGGACAGTGTAGGTCATGACAAGACTGCACATATGCACAGCCTAGTCTTTAGTTATGCTGGCCGCATATGGCATTAAACCCATTTTTGCATGACGCGGCTAACATGTCTTCACAGTCAATGATAGGAAAGCTGCAGCTACACTGCGAGACATATGGAGGTAGAGAGCCTCCACCCACAAACACATCACTGTACCTTTCCTGTTGGAGTTGGCTGCAGAGGCATCGTCTGTCTCCATGGTATCTTCCGATCTGGAAGCAACCAATGGAAACTTGTCATTTAACTTTCATGGAAGTAATTAACATTTTAACAAAATTGGAATGGATTTTAGTGTTGTTGTACAAAAACAGCACATGCCAAAACATTAATTTACAGATTTCAGTGTTGAGATTTTCAAGATCAAGTCTGCTTTTGTAATTATAGTGTAACAATTCAGGCACTTTTTTCATTTTCTAAAGAGAACAAGATTTTTTATCATAATTCTATTTCAGTAGGAATTGAACAAGTTCATTTCTATCTTTCTAATCTAAACATCTAAACATATTTTAAATCAACATTAAGTCAACTGTCCAAACATAGGGCTCGCTTTCTTAACCCATTTATGCCAAGCGTCTAAAAAAAAGGCCTTGGCAAACAGCGTAGACCCAGATGAGACGCCGCATTATGCGGCGTCTCATCAGGGTCTGCGCTGTTTGCTTAAAGGAATTTCTGTATGAAATATTCTAAATATAGAAATAAATATACAAGACATCCCTAATTTTGGAAATAAATTGATCCAATTTAGAAGGATGGGAGAGTACACTAGCCATAAATGGGTTAAAGGCTAAACACGTCTACCATGGCCTCATTGTGACGTCAACTGTTTGTAAGGTAAGAGTACGGCAGCCAGTTTACCTTGTAGAATGCTGAGTATCGTCCCCTCCCATCTGTTCTGCCTGTTGTATCGCCTCAAGGTCGTCATACTCCTGGGTCCCCACACTGTCATCATCATCCTCACCCTCAACTCCATCATCACACTGCAAACAAACAACAGTGTCACCATGGATACCAAAAGTGTCACCATGGTTACCAACAGTGTCACCATGGTAACTGACAGTGTCACCTTCATAGTCATGATTTATAAGACTTTAATGATTTTTCATCTCATAAAATCTGCGATGAAAAAGGAGCATAACTTTTGTTAAGATAAAAATTGCACATACACAACTTTCTATCAAATAGAACATGGCCTGCAAGTTTGATTGTAGTTTTGTTGAAAATTGTAGAATAACACTTGAAGACCTTTTTTTGTCTACAAACAGAAACAAAGACATAGTTCAATTCTAATTGCAGTACATGTATACCTTTAACTTCATAAAGGGGACTGATATATATATATATGGGCCTTGATCTGTGAAAAGGGGGTTTAATGCATGTGCATAAAGTGTTGTCCTAGATACGCTGGTGCAGTCTGCACAGGCTAATCAATAACAACACTTTCTGCAGTAACTGGATTTTTGTCAAAAAGAGTCTTCCTTAAAACGAAAAATATAATACAAGCGTATAGTGTCGTACCTGATAAGCCTGTGAGGACTTCACAGGCTAATCTGGGACAACACTTCATGCACATGCATTTACTGGATTTTTGTCAAGAAGAGTCTTCCTTTAAACAAAAAATATAATACAAGCATAAAGTGTCGTCCCTGATAAGCCTTGTGAGGACTTCACAGGCTAATCTGGAAAACACTTTACGCACATGCATTAAACCCCGTTTTCACAGAGCGAGGCTCATACCAGTTATCACTACCCATACACACTAGAGCTATGCGTTACCTCATTCCCAGGCAGGGTAGCCACATTGGCCTCACTCAGACTCTGGGGTCCATTCACTGGGGCCATCGCTGATCCAGTGGCTGCAAACTGGGGCTGGGGAATGTAGGTCACTGGGGGAAGCACCTGGACATGACAGGAAGTCAGACATGGGTAAAACACATCAGATTTGTGACCAATGTGAACACATCAAACACAACCTTAAACCTAAGAAGGCTAATATAGCATACTAAACCCTTTATCATGTGTAGCACAATAAGGTATAATCTCTTTTTAATAAATTTAAGAGCCTTTGCACAGGCTACCTATTTTAAGTTTATGGCAAAATGACGTGATCAACATCAAATAATGTCACATCAGTATTAAAATACATTTGATTAAAATGCTTTCATAAAATAAAAGCTTTTTAAGGTGTTAGTGTGCTTGCTAATTAAAAAAAATCTTAACTTGTTAGAAAAATATGTTATGATATGACAACTCTTGTTAGAACCTATATAATTTACTGTAAGCACATATACATTTTCTTAAAATAAGAACTGTCTCACACAAAGGTAAATTATGCTCAAAATTAGTTAAATGACCACATAGTTTCAATAAGAAATAAATCTCAACAACATTTCATCTTCATTTTCAATGACAAAATCAATATTCAATCCCAATTTAATGTAAGACATTAAAACTGGTCATATTTACATCCGGCCCCTGCTGTGTAATCACTTCTGGAACAAGCGCCCCGCTGTTCTCAGACTGAGTTTCCCCCGCTGCCTTCACTTGTTCCTCCATTTTGCGTCTTTCTTCGTCCAGTCTCCGCTGTTCTTCCTCCATTAAAGCCTGCTTCTTTCTTTCTTCCTCCTGATGGGAGAAAATATGTTGTTTTTATTTTTTGTATTAAAATTAAAAATGTGTCACAAACACTGATGACACTACAGCATGTTTGGACACAAACAAATCCATTATATATTCTAAAGCAAGAAAGGGCTTAAACTGGTTGTATTCAAAATTCCTTCCTTTACGAACATCTACACCTTCAGCTGTGAAAGTTTAAGCAAAATGTGCCAAACAGTTAGAAGAGTTGAACACAAACGGTTTTGGAAAAACAGACAAATGGCACAAATTCTGCCAAAACTTGTTCCAACCAAAATACCTTTCTAAACGATTTTCTACACATTAAAATCATCAAAATGCGAAAGTTTGTGCGCGATTCACCCAATAATAACAGAGGAGTTGGGAAAATACATCTATAGTGGAAAAACAGTTGAATGGCCATAATTCTGCCCAAAAACGTCGCAGCCAAAATACCTTTATTTACAATCATCTACATGTACACATCAAGGTCATTCAATTGTAAAAGTCTGAGCAAGATCCACCCAGTTATTAAATAGTTGAAACCCAAAGCTTCCGGCAACTTTACAATTCTACGTTTGAAAAACAAACATAAGGCCATAATTTTGCCCAAAATTATCCAAGCCCAAAATTCTTTCTTCAAGATCATATACACATTCAGGTGATTCAAATAAAAATGTTT
The DNA here is from genome assembly GCA_007657795.1 of Dreissena rostriformis. NCBI lineage: Eukaryota > Metazoa > Mollusca > Bivalvia > Myida > Dreissenidae > Dreissena > Dreissena rostriformis. Next base: position 9,226 of record VMBQ01007866.1, read on the forward strand.
GAGTTACATCCACTTAGTAGTTAAAGAGGACTTCAAAACACAACTTCAAGATGTATGTAAGTACGTAAGTTAAGTACAGAAACATGCAATTCTTATTGCCTCCCACTCTGTGGGGCATAAATTTAATTAACATCCAATTCTTGCCTTATAATAAACATATAAATGTTGTTTTTATTTAGGTTTTGAATAAAAAATACTCACCATATCCAAAGATAAAGGACTGCATAATGTTAAAGAATATTTAAGTTAACCCTTTGAGCGCTGGAACCGGATTTTGAAGGCCTTTGCAAACAGTTTGGATCCAGATGAGACGCCACAGAACGTGGCGTCTCATCAGGATCCAAACTGTTTGCTATTCTGATGGTATTCTTGAAAAAAAATCGAAGAAAATGCTAATTTTAGAAATTCAGCAGACAACATTTTAGCAGACGACAAATTTCCCAGCATGCAAAGGGTTAAAAAAGAATCATAACTTCATATCATAAGGAAATTTGCCTGAAAGATTGAATGGTTTACCTTGAATAATTTAGGAGAACGTCAGAGGACACGTTTGTGTCTACAGACAGACGAACAGAAGGAAAGACATTGATGGTGATTCAAGTATAACCTGCGCATTACTTTGTTAGAGCGGTTTAATAAGCAAAACAAGTGCTAAACTAAATTGACAAACAAGGGACAAAATTGTCACAAAACCAGGTTTTCAATTTCAAACAGCTTCTCTGCTGACTAGTTTTTACGGGTGTTGAAGTTTAGTTTAAATTACTTCATTAAACTATAAAATTATTATGTTTTATATTTTATGTTATTGAAGAATTGCAAATGTTTTACTCATCAAGTGTAAATGTTTACACATTTAATAGCAACAAGTAATGGTTAGGAACCAAGTACAATGTACTGTTGGATGTGTATGTGAAAGTGAACAACAGGTCCAGGTAAAAAATTGCAGAACAGGAATAATGTATTTGCCACACACAATCACCAATAGTCATCCACAAGAGTGAAAGGGTTAACCAATTACCAAACAGTGACAAGATTTACGAGTTTGTTGCAAAATACTATAGAAATCATTGAGATAAAAGGAAAAATTGCTAAATTTCTACCCTACCAAATCAACCTTTGAACTCAAAGTGTGACCTTGACCTTGGAGATATCGACGTAATTATTTCGCGCGACACACCGTCCAATGATGGTGAACAAATGTGCTAAATGATTTTAAAATATGACAATAAATGACATAGTTATGGCCCGGACAAGCTCATTTATGGCCATTTTTGACCTTTGAACTCAAAGTGTGACCTTGACCTTGGAGATATCGACGTAATTATTTCGCGCGACACACCGTCCAATGATGGTGAACAAATGTGCCAAATGATTTTAAAATCTGACAATGAACGACATAGTTATGGCCCGGACAAGCTTGTTCCGCTCGCCCGCCAGCCCGCCCGCATTCGCCAATCTAATAACCAGTTTTTTCCTTCCGAAAACCTGGTTAATTACAGTAATATAATTCAGGATCACAATATAATATATATTAAGGAGCACTAGCCTGTTTAGCGAGGGTCTCAACCTGCTTCTGTCTCAATTCTTCCTTGGCCCTCATGATCATGCCTTGGAACGTGTCATCAGATATCTGGGGCTTGATGTCACACAACTGTAACATACATCACACACTTCACAATCATGCCTTGGAACATGTCATCNATGTTTGTTATTTTCATTCCATGTTATGACAAATGGTAATTTTATCTTTTGTTTTAGGGCTCTGCTGATTCCAAAAGAATACTGTTGCATACAACAGTGTTTGCAGTGTTTTTCAGATTTTAACCATTATGCATATACATTATAGATAGAGTTTGATAGAATTTGACCAACAGTAATTCATGCTCACACATTAAAAAAACATAGGTTAAATGAAATATTTCAAAAAGAGATTGCATCTTATTCTTGCTTGAATTTAACATAAATAAATCCATATATAAGCCTATAACTGATGCATAAAATGGTAAAATGGCCACAATCAGACCTTAGACTCAATATGTAATGTGTTATTAACAGAGGCCACTGCAATGGTAAAATGGCCACAATCAGACCTTAGACTCAATATGTAATGTGTTATTGTAATGGCCACAATTAGACCTTAGACTCAATATGTAATGTGTTATTGTAATGGCCACAATTAGACCTTAGACTCAATATGTAATGTGTTATTGTAATGGCCACAATCAGACCTTAGACTCAATATGNATCCTCTGCAATCCTCATCAGATCATCCAGTGTCGCACTTTTGATTGAGATTCGGAACTTAGATTTAATGTGGTTTTGCGTAATAAATCCCGTTTCACATTGCACACTCGTCATAGGTATGACAGCGTAACATTTTACTAACATTGTTAAGTTTGGAAAGTCATTTGACTTCATCAACACACACATCACTTCAAGAAGACTACAACTGCTTTAGGATCCTTTCACTAACCGTTTGTAGGTCTGAAATTCCGATCTAACATCATCTTTGTTTGTCAGGTGAATTTTGAAATGGGAAGCCAGAGTCTCTATTTCAGACAGACCATATGTTGACAGACAGTCTGAATCAACTATGTTTTTCGGTATGAGCACTTTCATGGCCTCAAGAATCTGTTTCCTCAAACCTTGCTTTCAAGTTGTCAGTGATTTTTTTAACATACACCTTAGCTATACTATAAATCATATTCTCCTGTTGTGTGAAGTATTTCAGTTCAGGTGTATACCCCACAAGTTCCTGCTCCTCATCCTCTTCATCACTTTCCTCGAAACCGTCAAACTCAATGTTTTCCTTAATGGCACTTTCCACAGACTTGCAGTTAGAATCTGACAAGGGTCGTTTCAAGACATGTTTTCCATCTTCCTCAACCACGAACCGCGAGAGTTTTTCAATGAACATTCCAGTGCTTCAAGGAAGTCCTGTAAGCTTTCACACGTACTAGTGATTAACGGCTTCACTACACTGCAAACAACACTCTCTGCTTGAAATGTCTTTGATAACCTAGTCATAAATGGAAGGATGTCCATCATCATGTGAGTAATAGTAATACACTTGTACTGTGACACGTCCTGAAGTAGACCCTTGGCAGAAGGCTCATAGATTGCCTCCCTCTCAAGAGCCATAAACAGAGCTGGGTACGTACGGTAAACAACCTGAACAGCATGGTCCAGACTTAACCACCTCACAGAATGTACCTCGGCGAACTTTATTGCTGGTTATTGCAGCAATTTCTGGATTGTTCTCAAACGGTTTGTCTGAAGCGCGGAATTATGGAAGAACCTAAAGACACTTGCGATAGTTCTTGAGTAGCTTTCCATGTGTGGCACTAACTTTGCTGCCTGCAATATGGCTAGTGCTGTCCTGACAGCGGCACAGTGAACACCTATCATTGTTGGTGCGTGTTCTTGCAACAATTTCACTACTCCACCTTTGCCACCAGTCATAACACTAGCACCGTCAGTATCGAGACCAACTAACTTAGTTATATCCAGTCCTTTGCACTTCAGTTCCTCAACTACCATTGACACTATGTTTCTTGCATAAGCAGAACCGTCACTGATTTGCTTGTTTGAAAGGAGACAATATTCCAATCCATGTTCTGTGACACACTGCGCGTACAATATAAGTCTTTTCAAATTTTCATTGTCGGTACTTTTGTCAAAGAATACACCTCGGACTCACAAATAGCCTGTTTTTTATGCCCCCTTTCGAAGAAAAGGGGGTATATAGTTTTCGCACTGTCCGTCAGGCAGTCAGGCTGTCACACTTTTCGTGTCCGCTCTCTAATTCAAATAGTTTTCATNGGGAGGTCACACAACTGTAACATACATCACACACTTCACTTTGGTGAGGTAAAATACATCACACACTTCACTATGGTGAGGTATGTTGCCAGGTAGTTGTAACATACATCACACACTTCACTATGGTGAGGTCAAACAACTGTAACATACATCACACACTTCACTATGGTGAGGTAACATACATCACACACTACACTATGGTGAGGTATGTTGCAAGGTAGTTGTAACATACATCACACACTTCACTATGGTGAGGTCACACAACTGTAACATACATCACACACTTCACTATGGTGAGGTATGTCACACAACTGTAACATACATCACACACTTCACTATGGTGAGGTCACACAACTGTAAAATACATCACACACTTCACTATGGTGAGGTCACACAACTGTAACATACATCACACACTTAACTATGGTGAGGTATGTCACACAACTGTAACATACATCACACACTTCACTATGGTTAGGTGTCACACAACTGTTACATACATCACACACTTCACTATGGTGAGGTATGTTGCCAGGTAGTTGTAAAATACATCCAAAGTACNGGATAATTCTTATCTAATTTGCTTATCAATAAAATCGTTATTATTAGAAAATCTTAAGTTTTATTTTTCGTTGTAATTGAGTGTGTTTTTATTATTATTTGTATAGGTAAACTTTACCCTAAGTATTAAAGACGTTAATACCATCGTTGCTTGAGGTGATAATCGGCCCTAGAGTGAATAATCGTACGGCCTTCGGGGCGATTATTCACTCTGCGGGCCGANTGAACAGGCCTTGAAGATGCTGTGTGCAAAATATCATCTAAAAGTAAAAATGTCAACTATTTATCGCGATACGCATTCTTGAACATCAAAGTGATCCGCTATGGGTAATGATCCGCTTATGGTTACTTGACTGTATTATCATTAAATTTGTAACAAAGTTGTTCTATAAAAAGCATGATTATTTAACAGAAAAAGACGATTTACACATTTTTACCTTATTTAGGCTTTTTGCAACAAAGGAAGCTCTTTTTAACTTAATGTGATATCACCACAAAGAAAAGAATTACAAGCAACACTGGGTTACACAACACTAACTATCGCCTTTGGCTACACAAAAATGATCTTTTTTTGTAATACAACAATAGTCATGAATTTGATTTATGTCCCTTCGTTCAACAATGATTTTTTGTGGGGGTTTTCACAAAAAACATTATTGTTAACATTNAGCCGGAAGGACGGACAAAGCCAAAACAATATCCCTCCGCCTTTGTCAGGGGATAACAAGCAATGTGTAAATTATGATGTTTGCCCTGTATGGATTTCCTTGACCTTTGACCTAGGGAGTGTCTAGAACATTTGCTGTCATGAGTTAGTGCCCCTGTCTCAAATTTTCTCGTCTCTAACTCATGAGAGTAAATTTTCAAAGGCAAAGAAATCGAATGAAATTTGCACTAGTTCAAATTCATATTTTATGCATTTGAGATATTTGAATAAAACAAGTGTTACGTTCGAGAATTCCTCAAATGCCTACAAACATTATAATACAATTTCAATTTATCAGTTTTTAACACAAGCACAGTGAAAAATATCAAACAAGAGCTCACATTTCTAAGTTTTAACCTATTTATGTAAGCTTTATTACATCAAAAGCCTCAAGCTTATATAAACACCCTTAAGTTTGTTTCCTAGGAAGAGCCAGTACATGTACTTGGTGTCTTTGAGAAGATCTTCGAAATGCTCCATATGTGTGGAGTGGAACCTGAGACCTCCAGGTTGCTAGGCAGACACCATGTATTTCACGCCATCGCCACCTCAGATATTAAAGTCAATTACCTTTCTGTATTCACCATGGAACTCGTCACTGCCCTCTGCAAACTTGCGTTTCTTGGACTGGTGTTTTTCCTCAATCAGCTGCAGCTCAGCTTCCAGCTTTGTCTGTATGAACACGGTAAAAACACATGCTGACTGAAAACTCATCTTTCAATGACCCTTGTTCTGATAGAACTGGGCTTAATGCATATGCAATCCACACAGGCTAATCCGGGACGACACTTTCCACTTTTATTCCACATTTTTTTAAAGTCTATTCTTAGGGAAAATCCAGTTAAGGAGTAAAGTGTCATAACTGATTAGCCTGTGCGGACTGCACAGGCTTATCTGGGACAACACTTTACGCACGTGCATTAAGCCCAGTTTTTCCAGAACACGGCTCAATAGACAAAGAACACAAATAATAATTCCATTAAACAATGCAAGAAGTTGTCTGTGTTCGAACAGCTTCATAGAAAATTGAATTTCTCATTACAAATGTGAACAATTTGAACGCGTAAGAATCAAATAAATGTTTGCATTATTGTAACTTTTACATTATTGTCACATGAGTTCACATTGGTTCAGTATTTTTTTTTTCAATAATTTTGTATTTTGGTAATGCACACCAAATAATGGGACACTAACAAACTGCTATTTGCCTGATCAAACAAATTCACACTTTCTGTGTGTTTTGTTCTTGTTTTTTCCCCCCAAAGTACCTGATGCATGGTGAGTGACTGGACTTGTTTCTTGAGAACGCCCATGCGTCCTGTCGTGACAACGGTCCTAATGTCGGGCACAACACTTTCACTGAGGATGTCGTTGATCAGACGGTGGTTGCGCAGGTATCGGGCATGGGCGATGTGCTTCACAGAGAAACCATCATCTTGATCTGAGAGAAGTAAAACAAGGGTTCACATCTCATGCCATTGATCTGAGAGAAGATAAAACAAGGGTTCACATCTCATGCCATTGAAAGATATATCAGGAAATTAAGACATGAATTACTTTCATTATTGTTTTCTTACATTTAGTTGGTAAAACTGTAACAATCCATCACAGTATATGTATCTCTTGATGAAAGAAGGCATTTATTTATATGACATCAAAATGCACCTGTATGTAGAAGATATTTACTTTACAATTTAGCAACAGTGCAAACCACTATGAATAATCAAGAAGTATGATATCAAAGCATACTTTAACATGACAGTTAAAAACAGTTTTCATCAACTTCTTTAAACTGGATGTTTGAATTTCCTGGTCTATGATGGCGGATGCTTTAAGAGTATAATGCAACATATAATACATATGATTTTCGCTATGTGGAAAAGGGGTTTAATGTGTATGTGTAAAGTGTTGTCACAGATTTGCCTGTGCAGTCTACACAAGCTAATCAGGGACAACACTTTCTGCCTTAAGTGGATTTTTGTAAAGAAGAGACTTCCTTTAAACGGAAAATTCCATAAAAACGGAAAGTGTCGTCCCTGAGTTGTCTGTGCGGACACTTTACGCACATGCATTAAGCACAGTTTTCACAGAGCGCAACTCAATTGTCACAAACACATACCATCCTCATCCTCTGCCGGCTGGATACTGATTTTAGACCCTTTATCCTCTTGTTTGGACTGAAGTACACATTTACAAACTCTTTTAATCCACAAATACATTGATTACATAAAGAATCTTTGGCATAATTTGATTATAGATATCAATCAGTAAATTTAAAGTTGTTGTTTTTATGACAATACAAGAGCACCGCAGAGCAGAGTGGGTGCCAAAGCTCGGCTGTGGGTGCAGTTTTGAATAAAAAAAAAAAAAAAAAAAAAAAAAAAATTAAAAAAAAAAAAAAAAAAAAAAAAAAAAAAAAAAAAAAAAAAAAAAAAAAAAAAAAAAAAAAAAAAAAAAAAAAAAAAAAAAAAAAAAAAAAAAAAAAAAAAAAAAAAAAAAAAAAAAAAAAAAAAAAAAAAAAAAAAAAAAAAAAAAAAAAAAAAAANGAAAAAAATCACTCTTTATAACACTTGTGAATAAAGGTCATTGTCCATAACGGCAAACGGCCAGTATATTTCACTCTGAAAGTCATGTATAAACTGAAAACAACGGTCACGTGTCAGTCGTTTCGAGTTGCGAAAAGTAAGAACAAAAACGAAACAGGTGCACGTAACAATAAGAATGTGTATTAGTAGCAATTATCGGCTACAGTCATAATAACAAAGCGTGAGCGCGTGACAAAGTCAATAGACCTTTATCGCTGATAAGGTGTTAAAACAACACAAAGCTGGCGAGTGTTGTTATAAGAAGGCGATGAAAGGATAAGTGATTGTCTATTAAGGGAAAACAAACATTGAATTGCAACTTTGATATCAAACAAACTTTTTTTATATAGATTTTGGCGTCTTTTTCCATGATTTAAAACGAGAGAGTTACACTGTACTTTTAGTCTATGACAGCGAATCCGCTTTAATATTTTTGGGAAGTGACGTCAAAAACACGGGACAATCTTTATTTTAAAATATATCCCAATGAACGTAATTATACGAACTGTCGGATTTACTGAATGAACAAGATGCATGAGTAAACAACAATTCTATCGTTTTTAAAGTCATAGATTAAGTTTTTTAGTAGCAATACTACCAACTGACCAACCATCTAAAAAGTGGTGAATAGATCCGAGAATAACTGTCACTTTTCGACAACGGTCACTTTGGTCATTTCCCTTGACTGACCGCTGTTCTCAGTTTAAACTGTGTAGCAAAGGGGCCCATGACCATCAACTATTTCCAGCACTATAAATTTTCCCAAGGCCATTCAAATTTTGACTGTGAATATAGGCAAAATATTACTGCAAAAAATTGGTCTCAATAGTAGTGAGCGTAGCTCCTGACCAGTCTAGTCAAAAGGGCAGGTTGTCTGGAGCTACCCTGACCGCATATGTAACAAGACCCATTTTCACATAATGGAGCTCATGTATGGTATGACCATTTAACATATTCATGACAAGACTTTTGGTTTACTCACGTCGACTCTTGGCAGCCACATACGCCTGGTAGGCTTGAGAGTTGTGGTAGTTCTTCATTGACTCATTGTACGTTTGCTGTAAACAGAGAAAAGAGTAGTAAGCAAATATTGTGCGTGATAAACAGAATCCAGTTTATATTAAATAAACATGCCATTTTACAAATCACAAAATACCCCATTTCTATTAATGGTTTGAAATTAATCTAAGCTGTAACTCTAAAAGAGCAATTTCATTTTGATTCACCCAGATAAGGACTTGCAACAAAACAATGTACGTTAATCACGTTTAAACGGTTGCGTTTTGTGTTTTGCTCAAAAACTTTTAAAAAACAGTAAACGTTTAAACGACAGTCAAAATAAATAAAATAAATATTGGGGTGCAAATAACGTAGCCAACTAGCCGTACGAAGTATATCAATGACCAACTGCGGAATCCGGGTACTCGCGGTAAATCCAGGCACTACCGAATTCGGAAGTTATTTATTTCGTATTGGTTAGCGGATGGCAAGAACATGAACAGAAACTAACAGAAAAACTTCGCTACTTTCCGAAAATCTTACAACTTGGCAACGAAACAATGCATATGCCCCCATCTTGAAATATTTTAAGTCATTGATTAGCAAAGTAAATCACTGGGGTAGCATGTTGAAATTGAACAGCCATATTTTAACCAAATTATATATTGATTACGTTAATGCTAGTTAACTGGTTTTTCATTTTCTGCAGTCAAACAATATGCACATTGTGTTTCATGTGCATTTTTTTTGGAGTGTTTTTTTTTGGATACAGTATTTTTCGTTGATTTAACATTATTTTCAACATTCTTCAAATTGTTTTATAGAATGACGAATAGACATGTGGTGATACGGATGGTCTGGTTTATAATATTTTATGGTTTTAATATGACGTCATTGCGCGAATGTGATATGCACTAAATGCGATGGTACTGATGCTTTTAAAACGGACATAGGAATACTGTTAAGGCATTTAAACGGTAACGTTTCGTTTATTTCATTTCGTTTAAACGTTTAGAAAAATCTGTAAACCTTATACCCTTAAAACAATGGCAACTGTTTCTAAGAAAAAGACCTAAGATAATGATATCCCGTATTATGTTACAGATGTGTTCCTAACACAATTTTAAAGTATTAAGTCTTTCATGTTACATTATCTGGATACCATAATTTTATGGTGAAATGCAGAGATGCCATAATGAGTCAACATAAAAACACTTATCAAACTGAATGATGAGCTTTTGTGTCGCGTTCTGAGAAAACTTGGCATTATGCTTGTGCGTAAATTGTCATCCCAGATTAGCCTGTGCAGTCCGAACAGGCTAATCAGGGACGACAATTTCCGCTTTTATGGAATTTTTCGTTTAAATGATGTTTCTTATTAGCGAAAATCCACTTAAGGCCGAAAGTGTTGTCCCGCATTAGCCCGTGGGAACTGCACAGGCTAATCTGGGATGACACTTTACGCACATGCATTTTGTCCATTTTTTTCAGAACGCGACACTTATGTAGCAGGTTTATGGGCCACTGTCATTTCTTCCTGAAGTTGGTTGAAGGAGATTTCTCCCAAAAATGTTGGGCCATGATGACCAATTTTAAATATTATACATATGAACAACCAATTATCAAAGTATGTCAAGCTATCCTAAGTGATCATCCAAAAATAATGAAAATAAACAGACCAGAAGTCTTTGTCTATAGGGTATTATAAAAAAGAAACTAACTGCTTTGACTAATTCAAGCTAAATTCACAAAACGTGAGCCTGCCTACCTTCTCTCTCTCATAGTCGTCCATATAGACCTGTTTCTCAGCATCACTAAGGTCACGCCACATGGAGCCAATGATCTTGCCTATCTCCCACAGCTTAAGGTCTGGGTGGTTGTTCTTCACCTCGTCCCATACCTGAAACAGTGCAGCTGCGTTCTGAAAAAACTGGACTTAAAACATGTGCGAACAGTGTTGTCCCAAATTAGCCTGTGTAGTCCAGGGCTCTAGCTTGGCTCAGATTTTAGGGAGAAGTCACTTCTCCCTCAGCTCACAGTAGGGAGAAGTTTTAAGAAATAGGTAGAAGTTTTCAGAATCAGGGGGAAATGTAGCGATCGGTCCTAAATGGGACTTATTCTAGCAGACGACTAAGACATAAGGTTTTGTTAAGGCTGTTATTAACTTTTAAAAACAATCAGTCAGCTGTTACATCATAAACTAAAAAAGAAAAACAATTAAAATAACATATCTTTATATTGCAATTAAATCTCAATTTAAGTGTCAGATTTTAACATTAATAATATTTTAACATTAATAATGTGTTTTTTTTTCATTCCATGTTATGACAAATGTTAATATTATCTTTTGTTTCGTGGCTCTGCAGATTCCAAAAGAAAACTGCTGCATACAACAGTGTTTGCACAGTGTTTTTCAGATTTTAACCATTATGCATATACATTATAGATAGAGTTTGATAAAATTTGACCAACAGTAATTCATGCTCACACATGAAAAAAACATATGTTAAATGAAATATTTCAAAAAGAGAATGCATCTTATTCTTGCTTGAATTTAACATCAATAAATCCATTTATAAGCCTATAACTGATGCCTAAAATGGTAAAATGGCCACAATCAGACCTTAGACTCAATATGTAATGTGTTATTGTAATGGCCACAATCAGACCTTAGACTCAATCTGTGATGTGTTATTGTAATGGCCACAATCAGACCTTAGACTCAATATGTAATGTGTTATTGTAATGGCCACAATCAGACCTTAGACTCAATATGTAATGTGTTATTGTAATGGCCACAATCAGGCCTAAGACTCAATTTGTAATGTGTTATTAACAGAGGCCACTGCAATGTTTATCATCTAGGTCGAATACAGCTTTCAAACTTTCTCTGCTTTCCATATTTTCAGGGCACGATTAAAGTCAAAGTCTTTGATATCAGGGCCATCCTCTGCAATCCTCATCAGATCATCCAGTGTCGCACTTTTGATTGAGGTTTGGAACTTAGATTTAATGTGGTTTTGCGTAATAAATCCCCTTTCACATTGCACACTCGTCAAAGGTATGACAGCGCAACATTTTACCAACATTGTTAAGTTTGGAAAGTCATTTGACTTCATCAACACACACATCACTTCAAGAAGACTACAACTGCTATAGGATCCTTTCACTAACCGTTTGTAGGTCTGAAATTCCGATCGAACATCATCTTTGTTTGTCAGGTGAATTTCGAAATGGGAAGCCAGAGTCTTTTTTTCAGACAGACCATACATTGACAGACAGTCAGAATCAACTATGTTTTTCGGTATGAGCACTTTCATGGCCTCAAGAATGTCAGTTTCCTCAAACCTTGCTTTCAAGTTGTCAGTGATTTTTTCAACATACACCTCAGCTGTACTGTCAATCATATTCTCCTGTTGTGTGAAGTATTTTAGTTCAGGTGTATACCTCATAAGTTCCTGCTCCTCATCCTCGTCATCACTTAACTCGAAACCGTCAAACTCAATGTTTTCCTTAATGGCACTGTTCACAGACTTGCATTTAGATTCTGACAAGGGTCGTTTGAAGATATGTTTTCCATCTTCCTCAACCACGAACCGCGGGAGTTTTTCAATGAGCACTCTTGGTGCTTCAAGTAAGTCCTGTAAGCTTTCACACGTACTGGTGATTTAAGGCTTTACTACACTGAAATCAACACTCTCTGCTTGAAATGTCTTTGATAACCTAGTCATAAATGGAAGGATGTCCATCATCATGTGAGTAATAGCAATACACTTATACTGTGACACGTCCTGAAGTAGACCCTTATACACTTATACTGTGACACTTCCTGAAGTAGACCCTTATACACTTATACTGTGACACTTCCTGAAGTAGACCCTTGGCAGCAGGTTCATCGATTGCCTCCCTCTCAAGAGCCATATACAGAGCTGGGTAGGTACGGTAAACAACCTGCACAGCATGGTCCAGACTTTACCACCTCACAGAATGTACCTCCGCAAACTTTATTGCTGGTAATTGCAGCAATTTCTGGATTGTTCTCAAACGGTTTGTCTGAAGCGCGGAATTATGGAAACACTTGCGATAGTTCTTGAGTAGCTTTCCATGTGTGGCACTAACTTAGCTGCCTGCAATGTGGCTAGTGCTGTCCTTAGAGCGGCACAGTGAACACCTATCATTGTTGGTGAGTGTTCTTGCAACAATTTCACTACTCCACCTTTGTGACCAGTCATAACACTAGCACCGTCAGTACCGAGACCAACTAACTTAATTATTACCAGTCCTTTGCACTTCAGCATTAAACAACATGATTCGTTGTTTTAGCAGAAGCATGATCATGTTTACTGTCTCTGCATAATATACAATGCAACAGTCCGTTCGTATCCTGAACATACCAGTCAAAAGACTTCTGACTTAATACCTTGGAAAATGCTTTAAGCTTTTTAGAAGGTGAATCTACACTTTCGGACTCCAGAGCTGTACGTTTTCATTAACTAGGCTTTGGGGATTCGCCCTTTAACCAGGACTTTAGAGACATGTTTACTGATCAAACTTTCATTCGAAAATGAAACAGAAACAACCAAATTCCCGAAAACCGAATCGCAATTACAACACAGTGATAATTATTGTTACTCGTTTACCGACTTACCTTTATTTTATATTGCACAGCGTGGAAAACACTTCAAAAACAATCAATACGATCAAACACAATTAAATATACCCACCCTTCTACTCCATTAATATATCGGCAAACAACAAAGGGCGCATGCCCGCATTAAATATACCCACCCTTCTACTCCATTAATATATCGGCAAACAACAAAGGGCACATGCCCGCATTAAATATACCCACCCTTCTACTCCATTAATATATCGGCAAACAACAAAGGGCACATGCCCGCATTAAATATACCCACCCTTCTACTCCATTAATATATCGGCAAACAACAAAGGGCACATGCCCGCATTAAATATACCCACCCTTCTACTCCATTAATATACCGGCAAACAACAAAGGGCACATGCCTGCATTCAATATACCCACCCTTCTACTCCATTAATATATCCACCCTTCTACTCCATTAATATATCGGCAAACAACAAAGGCACATGCCCGCATTAAACGGTTTACTGTGTCATCTTGACACGATAATTGCTTTCAATTAGCTATCAATTAGCGAGATCATGAAATCGGACGTAATCCCTCGCTACTGTGCTGGAACAACGCTCCCATTGGCTGATGTCACAAAGCGTTACACTCAGCGGTGCCTGTATCGGTAATCAAGATACGCCCAGAGGCGTGGTTTCAATTCTATTGACAGGCATTGTGTATTCCCGGGGATTTTGACAAATTTTGTAAATGCCGCAAAGTGAAAATTAAGGCATAGTTTTTTTCACTGTGAAGTCAGAACACGGCTAAGATTTGAAACTTTAAGCGACGTTGTCGCCGAAGTCGCCCAGTTGCGAGAGCTCTGTACTCTGCACAGGCTGATCAGGAAAGACACTTTCTGTCTAGACTGAATTTTTGCTAAGAAGAGACGTCCTTTAAATGAAAAACACCAAAAAGGGAAAAGTGTTGTCTCTGATTAGCCTGTGTGCACTACACAGGCTAATCTGGACAACACTTAACACACATGCATTAACCCTTTGAGTGCTGGAACCGGATTTTGAAGGTTTTTGCAAACAGTTTGGATCCAGATGAGACGCCACAGAACGTGGCGTCTCATCAGGATCCAAACTGTTTGCTATTCTGATAGTGGTCTAAGAAAAAAAATCAAAGAAAATGCTAATTTTAGAAATTCAGCAGACGACATTTTAGCAGACGACAAATTTCCCAACATGCAAAGGGTTAAGCCCAGATTTATCAGGACGAGGCTCAGTTGCATTTCTGATAAAAGCTGTGTCTGCGAATATGGGCATTATGCCATATGCATCTGCACAGTCTGGTCAGGAGCTACACTGTCCGATAATGAGAACATGAAACCTTGTGGTAATTTTAAGCGGAAGCTACTGATCAGAACATACAATAAAGCATACCAGTCTGGAGCAATGCTGGCCTTATCACGCATAAATAAGGTATGTAAACGGACGACTTAAATCCCAGTGATCGGGGGGTTAATGTCGAAGTCGGCTGAAGATGCATATCGAAGCAGACTATAAACCGCAACTTTAACTTTTTTAACTTTAACAACACATCTCATATGAACACAGTTATACATAGTATTTCGTATATGAACATAATCCTAAAAACATCTCCTATATAAACACAGTACAAAGGAATAATGTTATTTAAGCTTGATGATTCATGGACATTAATTTAAACGTTTTATTTATGAAGTTTGTTGGTGTTAAAATTATATCATTACTTTGAGAAAAAAAGTCTCAATTGTTGCTGTCAAGCCGATTACAAATTACCTTCCTGCTGTATCTCATGTAAGGCATCAAAGGCTTATCTGGGGGCTTTGGGACTTTGGGTAAACGGGAGTCAACCTGAAGTTGAAGAAAGAAAATTTAGTTTGTTTGAATCACAACCACAATTGTTTTTCTACTTTAAAATGTAGAACAAATAAACTTAATCTAAACTCTTTAAAACATTCCAATAATTTCAAATGGATATAATCTGATTTTGTAATAATAAACATATAATGTTATCTAAGAAGAGTTTTCAGATACAACAGGTAATAATTCGGAGTTGTTTATTTATACATGCTTTCAATGATCTACCATTTGTGTCGTGTTCTGAGAAAACTGGACAAAATGCATGTGCGTAAAGTGTCGTCCCAGATTAGCCTGTGCAGTCCGCACAGGCTAATCCGGGACTGCACAGGCTAATCCGGGACGACACTTTACGCCTAAACTGGATTTTCCCTCAGAAGAGACATCATTTAAACGAAAAATTCCATATAAGCGGAAATTGTCTTCCCTGATTAACCTGAGCGGACTGCACAGGCTAGTCTGGGATGACAATTTACGCACAAGCATTATTTCCAGTTTTCTCAGAACACGACTCATTTATTCACAAAGAAGATTGTTATATACTTACTACAGTCTTGGATGTGAAGCTTGCTGACTTGCTATTCAGTTTCACAGGATTGAAGTTCGGATTTCCACTTCCAGATGACACAAATGGACTTGAAGTCTGTAAAAGGCATACAATTTATATAATTTTATGAAAATCACAATGGAAAAATTAAAAAAAAAAATATCCTGAAATGACATTGATAAAGCTTAAAAAAATGTTTCCTGTACCTGGACCAACCCCATGTTTACTTCACTGACCCTAATTTTGTTTTCCCCTAAAATGAAAAAATACACCTAATATGCTTCTATGATAAATTTAGTTGTGCATGTATTGTTAGTTTATTATCTGCATACCTCTGTATATAATTAATCCTAAGTCAAGATTTTTTCTTCTAAAAAATTGTTTTTTTAATGATAGTGTGTACTTATGAGGTGGTTCAATTCAATCAAGCCATAATTCTTCAGGTCAACATCTGGACATTTAATTACAATTGCCAGAATATTTGTTCTCGCAGCATTACAACCTAATAAAAAGATATATATTTAACTTCACTCTAAAATGTAAAATAAACACAAAATAATTGCTTCTAACATTTCTGGCCAATATTAAAAATAAATGTGTTAAAGAATTAAACGAACCATAATGTTCGCCATTTTTCTGAAATTAATACGCAGCTGAAATGTGTGTGTGACGTTATAAAGTGAAGTGATATACCTCGATTTGACGTCCAATCCTGACACTAGCATCCGCATTTAACACACATAAATCAATTAACATGATCTGTGCACATCAGGCATGTGTTCTTATTTAATGATAACAACCAGTAAACAAGTTACTTTAAATTAAGTTAGAGTGCAACATGTTCAAAGTATTTCCTAAAAATTGGAAAAAAGAGAATGTAATTTTCTGTGGATAATCAACTTGCATTTGTCTGCATTTCAATGCCTTATTTCTTTACTGACATACACAATCATTGTTTTGTATTTGCTATTCTTAATCTCATGTGGTATAACAACATGCAGTTGTAAGTTAAATTTGGCATGACATCTTTTATATGAAGGACAGGGCCAAGGTCTATGACTCCCATTTAAATAGATGCATTCTAAGCATGGCGTTCTCTGCTTTTTGCCAAATTAACAAATGGCTACAAGTTAGAAAATTTGGCTCAAGAAATTTCCATTTAGCTTTCACTTTTTCTTCATAAAACCCAGCAAAACTGATAAAATGTGAAGAATTTATGTGTTCTACCTGTGTTTATGTTTATGTGTTAGCCCTGTCTAAGGGTAAAATTAAGGAGTAATATAAGCTTTAATATAGATCTAGATAGATGACCATAGGGACAGAATATTGATAAACAAAGTCAACCATAAATGCAGATAAACAACAACCTACATACTGACCCATGTGTTTTTCAACATGTTACTGAAAATAAACTTTATGTAAGGCCTAAATGACTTACTCTGTCACCACCTGGGGTTCCTCTCTCGGATCTTGCTCGAGCTGAAATATAGATCACAGCAATTATTCCATGCTCCTGAATTAAGACCTTAAGGATTAAAAACATTTTGGCATTTTGGTATGTTTTATCATGTACAAAAAATATAATATGTTTGGAATCACCAAAAAAATAAAGAAAAAAACAATTAAGTGCAAAAATGCATAATGAGAGAATGTCATATTTTAAAACAAATCATCTGTTCATTTACTTTACCCAGCACTTACATAGTGGAGGTGTCTGAGGCATATTTCTGAAAGCAGGCAACGCCATGATGCTACTTTTTCTGTGAACTTCTGAAAAGAATTGGACATGTTTTAACTAATTATGTCAAATTTCATGCTTGAGATATAAAGATATTCTCATGTTTTAATTAGTAAACCTTCCAGATTTCTATTTAGATTTCCATAGAAGAAATCTAAAGATTCATACATTTTCAGAGCCTAAACAAAAAGTGTTTTTGCATATTTTCGAAACCTAAACGCAAAATGTTACGGAATTTCAGACGGACAGACAGATGGACAATGCGATCACTATATGCCCACCTTCAGTTGTTGCCATAACGGATCACGTGATCGCAACCACTCAGGGGGCATCTAACACGCTATTTGAACTGTCAAAACATGGACTGTGTTGTTGACAATGACCAAGTTACATTGCCAGTTATAAATTATATTCATTTGTTTTTGTAATTATTTGTTTTCTTAATGTGATCTTGTATCTACACTTTATGCATGGTGTTCTTGTGTGAATTAATTGTTGAAAATCCTAAATAGATCGAAAAGATATGGGCATCTTATAAACCAGGTAAATTGTTTAAATCATATCTAATCATCGATAATGAACATGGAACATAAATAAAACATTAAGATTGAGATCATTTATTGTAAGAATCAACAAGATTTACATATATTTTAATATTAAATATTATCAATACGCATATAATCACGCTTGATCCGTTATTGCCCTAATTCTTCATTTCATATAAAGTGTTGCAAAATCTTAAACACGAATCAAAACTGAAATGGACTTTTGCAGGCAGAAAGACTACTTAATGGCCTATANTTGTTTGTATACATGTTTCTTTTAGGAACACTTTTACTATGGAGCTTGGGCCAAAAAAAAAATTAGGTCCATTTCCGGTCTCCTTGGGAAAAAAAACAGGGTCGGTAGGTAGGGATTTTTTATTTTTTTTGTCTTTCGGGTACTAGAATGGAGAAATGAACCGAAATAAACGAAAATGAACAAATTTTTTATTATTTTTTTGGCGACCCCAATAAAATGTTGAGGGTCGGCGCCGATTCTGGAGACACGGTCGGGCGACCGGAAACGGACCTATTTTTTTTTTTGGCCTTGGCAAACAGTAAACTTAAATCAGATATGAGAAAAGATGCAAGGTTCTTAATTATGTATGTTAATGCGCACTATCAGATAGTTAAGTTCTCAAGCACAATGAAATATAAGCCACATAGAATTGACCAGATTTGTCCTATCATGTTTTACAAAAGGTGTATTGATGATGATAATGACACACACAGTTTTGAGTTTATTTCATATTTGTTTGTGTTTTACAGATTCCCCTTTTTATTGCTGTTAACTGCATTTAGTTTTTAATGCATAAAATATTATCACTGCCTTTGACAGTTTATTCGACATTATATTGTTTTTGCTATGTGTTTTTCATGATAAGAGCATTTAAGTCAAACAAGAAATGTCTATTGAAAAAAGATTAATAAATGTGGTTGAATCAAATATCACGATGTCAGTTTCTCCCTTAAACAATGCATGATCAGTTAAGAGACCGTTGGACCCCAAATTGTTGTTTGGTCGTTCCTTAGAAAAGATCACAAACCCTAGATTCTTCGACCATCAAACGGAAACTAATGACCCCAAATAAATTTCATAAAATCTCAGACATCAATTAACTTTGTTTTTTAACAACTTAGGTTAATAATCATTTTAAGTTTATTTCCCAAATGTACGCAACAGTTATTAATGGACATTAAACCATTATTGTAAGATTACTCCCCTAAAATTAGAAAATGTGGGCAGTTCAATTGGGTACTCTATTTTCCTGCTGCATAATTATCTCCATAAATCTAGGTAAAAACAGATCTTAATCAGCTTTGCCAATATAGTATATACATGGCAACTTCTATTAAATGTTGTTTTAGAAATATACAACAAATAGATGTGTTGTCGTCAAAAATATTTATTTCATCTGCAAAAACATCATCAAAGCAAGATTGTACAGTATTTTCATTATGAAAGTAGGTAAGCAATAATTTAAGCACTAACAAACACAAATAACTACACTCATTATCAAGGGAAATACCAGTATGTACAAAACAAAGGCCAGTAACTACAACAAAAACCACAGCAACAACTTTCATGGGATTATCTCACAAGAGAAATACACACATTTTTTAAGACACCATACATTTAAGAAATATTAGTTCACGCATATAAACATAAAATAATATTAATCACTCAAAACTGATCACTTCATTCACTGTCTATAATATATTTAAAATGTATAACAAAATGTTAAATGGATAGTGAGCTTTCATAAAGGCTAAAAACTATACACTATTTACAAAGTCTATTAAAGCTTACACATATTACATTAAATATGAATTAAATCCATTGTAAAGTTGAGTCGCTAGTTGTAAAACATGCACAAATAAAATAGACACAAGCAATTCAAAATACTCAAATGAATACAGATTAAAGGATTATGTGGATATAATTTTAATGGAAAAATACCCGTCTTCATTGAAAAATGTATTCTTACCATTTAATGACGTGTCATGCGAAAATGGGTCTTATGCCATATGCAGAAGCAAAACTTCGGAAGAGACTGTTAATTATTTAGACCACAAAACTTTTTGATACTTTATAAAGGAAAGGGAAGCTCCTGTCCAGACTGCACTTTTGCACAGGCTGGTATGAAGCTACGCTGGCTGCATATGGCATAAGACCCATTTTCGCATCACGTGGCTCAAATGAAGAAGACAGTTGATGCTGATGAAACATAGGGTCACAAACACCAGCTTTTGATGTACCAGTAAAATACTGGCTTATTTACATATATCTTGAGTTTATAATGTTCACATAAAGGAAAAATAAACAATCAGTTATATTCACAAAACATACATAAGCGTATGTAAAAAATGTAGAAATGAATTTAGGGATTTCGCTTAAACAGGAATGTTACCATTAATTTAAAGACTATCACTTCCTAACATAATGTAATGAAGATTAAATAAGTAACATTAAAAAATGGGTAAAATAAGTTACATAACAAAATGCATCTCCTACCTGATGAGTTTTGATGGCAAACATTCATTTCAAAATAAAATACCAAAGTATTCACACATTAAATGTATAAAGATATATTCAAACCATGTTAATACAGACTCTTGAATATACATGTACAGCATCCTCCACAAGTACAATGCCGTAAAACATCCGAGATCAATCCACTCAAAGCGCTACTTGTACACAACATTAAATGGCAAGATGAGTTTAAAGTGTCCTTGTTCAAACTGAGGACATTTATTTTATTCAATAATTGGTCTTGGACACCAAGTTTGATTAGAACCAATATTGCATACCACTGGTTATAATGCAGTGTCATTTTATTGAATTATTGATGCACCATTTTTGCCAGAGAAAGTTTGCCCTAACAATTCCTTCTCATAGAATACAAAACTACCAAAGATAGCACGGCTTTAACTTCTCATGATTGAACACAGATGCAATCATGGTAACACATTATGATGTACCTTTAAAGTATTACAGAATGTATCCCAAGAAAAGCCAAAAATTGTCACTCGGCAAACAAAATAGACCATTCACTGGACAGGATAGTTAAATACTCGAGGAAACGTGAATGTGCTGTATTTGCGAGTGCCCGGTGGCCTTGTCCCCATGATGGTGCCTTGGCTGCGTGTCCATGGCGATGGACTGCTCCAGTCCGGGGCACCCGTCTCAGTCTCATACATTCTCGCTGACGTCTTGTTGTAGATGGGTAAGCATTCCTTGGCTCCTTTTAACTGAGAAACAGGTGTTATTTAATATAGTATTTGTAACATGGTCGTATGATTGCAAAACATTACTTAAATGTTTAACATAATAACCATATTAAAATAGACACACAGTAAAATGCTGCTAATACGACAACTGGAGGGTCTTAATAAAAGTGTTATTGTTTGCGCAGTTATTTTTTTATTGAGATACCATATACTACTGTGTGATGGTATCATAGCCGAGTTTGATGATTTACTAAAGGTATGGCCCTTGATTTATATAAAATGGATCTGAACAGTTTAGGCTCCGAATGTAAAACAGTTACAATCCAATATACACCAAATTTTGTATGCACTTTCAAAACTGCTTAACCTGGAGGGGAAATTATTGTATTACAATCAGCTCTTGATGCACATGGCAGTGAAATATCAATCATGAAACATTCTTTTGTTGTTAGCACAAGAGAAATAAAGATACTTAAGTTAAGTGTTTGTAAACTACCTATCAACTTGTTCTAATTTTTTAGTTTTTATATGTAGCAGACAATAACTGGTAGTTACCTTTAAGTATATGATAGCATCCATGCCAAAGCCTTCCACGGACGAGAGCACCAGGTCTCCCTGGAAGTAGCGGGCATACAGGCGTGACAGAGGGAGCCCATAGCCGTAGCCTGCGAGAGGGGCCGACCCCTCCATGGAGTAGTTGGGCTGGGGCTGCGGGGCTGTCGTGTACATGTAGCCGAACAGCTGCTCCACCTTGCCATAGGAGATACCACCACCGTGGTCTGAGATCTAAAATTGGTAGTGAAATATATAGAGATATATGTGAGCCTCGCTCTGTGAAAAGGGGTTAAATGCATGTGCGTAATGTGTCGTCCTAGATAAGCCTGTGCAGTCTGCACAGGCTAATCAGGGACAACAATTTTCACTTTTATTGTATTTTTCGTTTTCTTGACGAAAATCCAGTTTAGGCAGAAAGTGTCGTCCCTGATAAGCACATGCATTTAACCCTGTTTTCTCACAGCGCAACTCATATAGCATGTTGTCACAAAAGGAACAAAGAATACCCCAAATGCCGCATGTCATATTATGAAGCAAGATGTAAGACAATGTCTAAGTTCAACAAGTGGCATACCCTTTGGAAATTTTTATGTAGAATGATAAAAATCACACATGCACTACTTCATATCACACATGCACTACTTCATATCACACATGCANTATATAGCCCCCATTACCAATGGTAATGGGGGTATAATAACCAATAAACAATTATCAGTAAAATTTGTTTCACACCCTCGCAAAGTGAATGTCCATCCAAATATGAATACAGACGTCAAACAAAGCAGCCACTACATGGCTGCCCTTGAGGAGGATAGAAATAAACTTAACCTGGTTTAGCAAAAAGATAAACGGACAAAGCGGATGGACGGACAAGAGACTGACAATTACTATATGCCTGGCACATTAAGATGATGGATGCATAAAAATATATGAGCGTCGCAACAAGGCTTAATGCATGTGAATAAAGTAACAACACTTTCTGCCATATGGTATTTTTTGTTTAAAGGAAGTCTCTTCTTAGCAAAAAATCAAGTTTAGGCGGAAGTGTTGTCCTTGATTAGCCTTTGCGTACTGCACAGGCTAATCTGGGACGAAAGTATACGCACATGCATTAAGCCGGGTTTTCCCAGAGCGAGACTCATATTTTAACAAAATGATTTGTTATGCTGAATTTCCAGCTCAACATTCAATGAATGTTCTTAGAGGTACTGCAAGTGATGCAGGGAGAAGACACTGTACCACTAGCAGCAGGACCAGCATGTTGCAGCGCTCTCGGTCGCCGGAACGCGCCTCCAGAATGTCCTGAATGAATGTCCGCCGGTACTTCAGCACCTGAAAGTCCCTGAAATAACACAACAGAACATGCCCAGTAAACTGATATTCAACTCTCTTTCGGCAAACCATTAAAAAAATGCAAAATTACATCTAAAATGGTATAACATATATACTTAAGACACAAATTATGTTACTGTATTATAAACAAACATACCTTTTCGAGTATTTTTTCTCCATGACAAGATCATCTTCAACATTGTGTGCCAGGTACTTCAATCGACGTCTGTCTGAATCTGAAGAAGACAATGAACATGGTGGAGACATGAAGATGTATATACAACCAAAAGTTGGATAGCTCAAATTAAAATTCTTTGCTTTTTCTTAGGCAACAACTGCAGCGCCATTAAAAATGGGACTGCCACTTAGGAATTGTTTCTACTCATCACTTCATCAATTAATAATGAATGTTAACACAATTGTTCTATGAAAATAGATGAGCAGTGATGTGTCTTACCCACATTGCTGGGCCCACTGGCCGGGAACCGTATCATCATATGAGTTGCCTGCAAACCATGAAAGCATAGAGGTGGTCAGCGGCTAACGACCTCAACAAATCACCAACAATGGCATCATATTGCTCACTGTTGAAAAATACACCAGGATCATCTTATACTATATGAATTAAAAGTGTTTTAATGAAGCACAATAGAAAAAGAGTAACAGCAGATTAAACAGTAAAATAGCTTCTTCCAATAGAGGAGATGCCACAGGTATCAATCTAAGTGTATACTGATGTTTGCTTCTAACAATAAAAGCTTCTTGACTATGCAATTATGCTAACAGTAAACAAAAAATGTCAATATTTATTGTTTTATTTAATAAAAAAATGTGTTGTAATGGACAAAACTTGTATGTTAAAGTTAACATCTTAATGGATTTGTATTCTGGTACATTTCCCTACCTTTTCACCATAGATTCCATTGACATCAATTTTCTTCAAAGCTGATGGTACAAACCAGTCCTTGGATAGTTTCTTTCTCTGTGAATACAAACACAGGATACTAAACAAAACATCATTTGAGCTATGGACATACTGAATGCTTTCTTAATGAACTGCAAACAACTAAATCATGGAATCTACTGGCCTTATGAATGAAGAGCCATTACTTTGCTCTGGATAACATGCAATACACTGATACTGAAATCTGAAACTAAATGTTTCCTTTTGTGAAGGTGTTAACAATAAGAAACTTGTTTGATAAAACTGATTATGAACATGTACAATACCTGACAGAAACATTTTAATATGATTCCTGCTGCACGTGCTCATAGTGCTATATTTAGACTATAATGCTAGTACAGTGGTATGAGAACTCTTCAGTCCAGTTGGTCATTTGAACTGGTATCAGTCCAGTTGGTCATTTGAACTCGTGTCAGTCCAGTTGGTCATTTGAACTGGTATCAGTCCAGTTGGTCATTTGAACTCGTGTCAGTCCAGTTGGTCATTTGAACTCGTATCAGTCCAGTTGGTCATTTGAACTGGTATCAGTCCAGTTGGTCATTTGAACTCGTATCAGTCCAGTTGGTCATTTGAACTCGTATCAGTCCAGTTGGTCATTTGAACTCGTATCAGTCCAGTTGGTCATTTGAACTCGTATCAGTCCAGTTGGTCATTTGAACTCGTATCAGTCCAGTTGGTCATTTGAACTCGTATCAGTCCAGTTGGTCATTTGAACTCGTATCAGTCCAGTTGGTCATTTGAACTGGTATCAGTCCAGTTGGTCATTTGAACTCGTATCAGTCCAGTTGGTCATTTGAACTCGTATCAGTCCAGTTGGTCATTTGAACTGGTATCAGTCCAGTTGGTCATTTGAACTCGTATCAGTCCAGTTGGTCATTTGAACTCGTATCAGTCCAGTTGGTCATTTGAACTGGTATCAGTCCAGTTGGTCATTTGAACTCGTATCAGTCCAGTTGGTCATTTGAACTCGTATCAGTCCAGTTGGTCATTTGAACTCGTATCAGTCCAGTTGGTCATTTGAACTCGTATCAGTCCAGTTGGTCATTTGAACTCGTATCAGTCCAGTTGGTCATTTGAACTCGTATCAGTCCAGTTGGTCATTTGAACTCGTATCAGTCCAGTTGGTCATTTGAACTCGTATCAGTCCAGTTGGTCATTTGAACTCGTATCAGTCCAGTTGGTCATTTGAACTCGTATCAGTCCAGTTGGTCATTTGAACTCGTATCAGTCCAGTTGGTCATTTGAACTCGTATCAGTCCAGTTGGTCATTTGAACTCGTATCAGTCCAGTTGGTCATTTGAACTCGTATCAGTCCAGTTGGTCATTTGAACTCGTATCAGTCCAGTTGGTCATTTGAACTCGTATCAGTCCAGTTGGTCATTTGAACTCGTATCAGTCCAGTTGGTCATTTGAACTCGTATCAGTCCAGTTGGTCATTTGAACTCGTATCAGTCCAGTTGGTCATTTGAACTCGTATCAGTCCAGTTGGTCATTTGAACTCGTATCAGTCCAGTTGGTCATTTGAACTCGTATCAGTCCAGTTGGTCATTTGAACTCGTATCAGTCCAGTTGGTCATTTGAACTCGTATCAGTCCAGTTGGTCATTTGAACTCGTATCAGTCCAGTTGGTCATTTGAACTCGTATCAGTCCAGTCGGTCATTTGAACTGGTTTCAGTCCAGTTGGTCATTTGAACTCGTATCAGTCCAGTTGGTCATTTGAACTCGTATCAGTCCAGTCGGTCATTTGAACTGGTTTCAGTCCAGTTGGTCATTTTAACTCGTATCAGTCCAGTTAGTCATTTGACCTTATATCAGTCCAGTTGGTCATTTGAAATCATATCAGTCCAGTTGGTTTTTTGAACTCGTATCAGTCCAGTTCATTTGAAATCATATCAGTCCAGTTGGTCATTTGACCTCATATCAGTCCAGTTGGTCATTTGAAATCATATCAGTCCAGTTGGTTTTTTGAACTCGTATCAGTCCAGTTGGTTATTTGAACTGGTACAGGCCAGTTGGTCATTTGAACTCGTATCAGTCCAGTTAGTCATTTGAACTCGTATCAGTACAGTTGGTCATTTGAACTTGTATCAGTCCAGCGTATCAGTCCATTTGGTCATTTGAACTGGTATCAGTCCAGTTGGTCATTTGAACTGGCATCAGTCCAGTTGGTCATTTGAACTCGTATCAGTCCACTTGGTCATTTGAACTCGTATCAGTCCAGTTTGTCATTTGATCTGGTATCAGTCCACTAAGTCATTTGAACTGGTATCAGTCCAGTTTGTCAGTTGAACTGGTATCAGTCCACTTAGTCATTTGAACTCATATCAGTCCAGTTGGTCATTTGAACTGGTATCAGTCCAGTTGGTCATTTGAACTAGTATCAGTCCACTTAGTCATTTGAATTGGTATCAGTCCAGTTGGTCATTTGAACTAGTATCAGTCCACTTAGTCATTTGAACTGGTATCAGTCCATTTGGTCATTTGAACTGGTATCAGTCCAGTTGGTCATTTGAACTCGTATCAGTCCAGTTGGTCATTTGAACTCGTATAAGTCCAGTTTGTCATTTGAATTCGTATCAGTCCACTTAGTCATTTGAACTGGTATCAGTCCAGTTGGTTCTCTTCAGTCAAGACTAATAAACTCTAGTTGGGTAAAGTCATACTGGTACACAATCAGACAACATGATACTAATGAAATATTCATTTAATATATATATACCTTTTATGCATGTAACTTGTTTAATAAAAAAATTAAAAAAAAATAAAAATATGTATTTCATTTAGATCAAGTAATTTTTGTTTTGATGTTGACATCACCTGTCTTAATAATATTTCATTTACTTATGAAGGTTATGGCCGAAACATATGAGGTATTTAAGTAATTAGAATAAACAATAAAATGTACTAAATTGTATTTAATGTCAAGTAAACAATGCTTTTGAGGCATAACGATAATTGCCCAAGCCAACCAAATAGTTGTATAGCAATAAAAAAGTAGTCCAGCAACTAGCATGATAAAGAAACAGAAAACGGTAGTAGCGAAAACGGTTTATTGTATTTGATTGTTCAATACAATATGTGATGATGGCTGGAAAATATATAAAATAATACAATCAACATACAACCTGTTTCTTACAGGCAGATTTTACTCACTATGGGATGTTCGGTGAGGGCTGAGTCAGCAAAAAAATGTTTCACTTGCAGTCTTTCTGCAGCTGAAAATTAAAGCACAAAGTACTAATGGATGGCACAGAAGAAATACTTATGAAATTATTTAATAATGTAATAATTACTTTTGTAAGAAATAAAATTGTGTAATATGGAAAACATATGCCTTCTTTTGAGTGAAGACAAGTCCCAACACAATTTAATCATTATTTTAATTAAATTAAATTTTGGTTAATGCTAAATTTGTATTTATACTTAAATGTTTTCTGAATAATTCTGGACCAAGTGCAAGGTTTGTAGCTCCTTAAAACCGGTTTTAACCCCAATCATTTGCATTGACCGTTTCACATCAATCAACCCAGTTTTGTTCTTTTTTTCGTACTTGTTATGTATGTGTGTGTCTTTTCCACTACATTGGTTTTTTGCCTGGCTGTTTGGCAATTGGTTCCTTGCCATAAATAAAGGACGGCATTGTTTAATAAGGTTTCTCTCCAGCTGTTGCAGACTTAGGTTCACTATGTGTATATTTTCCACAGGGATACAGGAGTTTCCTGAATTGTCATGATCGCTGGAATTTTGCTACACTCAGGCAAATCTGACCATTCTCAGTTTGCATTGACATTCAAAAGTTACAGGGGTGTTATGGATATGGTATCTGCCTTGTTATTTAAAAATATTAAGTTTGATCACCTTTCTGAGAGCATATGGGTCTCTCCAAAACATTTCACCTAGTACTGGATCTACGAAGGAGACAGGCATAAATGTGCCTCAATATTACGCAGTCTTTGACATAATCGAGCTAAATTTTGTTAATGTTGATCATCATTAAAAGTATTTGTAATAACAAGGTTATAAAGAACACAGAGTAAAGCCCAAGTCCCACTATTGCCGGTGTAGCCCCGGTTCATCCCGGTTTGATAGAGCCGGTCGACCGGCTCCTACCGGGATGATCAATGGTTATTTTTTTTTTACAGTGGTCACATATATTCCCGATGCTGCCCCGGTTTACATCCCGGCAGAGTGCCGGTCAGCCCCGGTAGAGCTACGGTTTATCCCGGTGACGACCCGGTTGTAGCCGGTAGTGCCCCGGTCGAGTCCCGGTCGTAGCCGGTAGCGTCCCGGTGGAGCCCCGGTGAAAGCCGGTGGCGTCCCGGCAGAGCCCCGGTGACATAACAAGCCGGTGACGCCCCGGTTCATGCGGGAGGTATTAAACATTTTAATAGTTTGCCGGTGGAGCCCAGGTTGTCCCCGGTTCATCCCGGACGTTCCCGGTGGAGCCCGGGTTCATCCCGGTAGACCCCGGATCACGCACCGGGGCTCCACGGGCATCGCAAAATGTGATAGTGAGACTGGGCCTTAACACTATAGGCAAATTTGAGCAATTTATGTTTTTTCTAAACAAAGTTTTTAAAATTGTATACTTACATGTTATCATCCGACCATCCAACATCCAGATATGGGGCAAACAATCAATCAAGTGAATTCTATCTGTAAAAGAACAAAAAGTTGAAGTACTTTTTATTAAAGCATTTTATGAATCTTTTGTAAAGACATTTTTACCTAAAAAGTTCTACCTAATTGCAACAAAATTTACAGTTGTTAAAGTTATTCAAAATCCTTAAGGAAGTTTAACGCCAGACAAGTCCTATTTTGACAACAGAGTGCTGTATTTTGACCTTATACATCATAGTAGGTTGCCGTGTGGTCCTTGTGCATGACACACCATCTGATGCAGGATCACATTTGACATGTTATTTGAAATCATTTTATGAAAAGGTGAGTTACCATACGCACAAGATTTTAGACAGACACAATATGGACTTACTTATAGGACAAAGTGATCCACACATAGGTAGTGTTGGTATATTGATTAACTCAGTGTTAAATGGTACTGGTATTCAAATAAAAAAGCTGTTAGTGTAGAAAGACTAAGAAAAGAAACTAAATGATGTGAAATATTCAAAACAAATTGCTACAAATCTTTAAATGAATTTCAATGACACATACTAAAAAAAAACTTAAAAATACAAAGTCAGTTGCTTCTGCCAACAGCCTAAACTGAACAAGAGTAATGCAGTCTGCTGCTATTTACAGTAGGGATCCTTCTCGAGCTGCTTGTTGCCATGGAGATTGAGCTCCAGGATGTGAGTGTTTCTCAGCTTGCCCACCTCTGCCCATGTGACGTCATTGTTAGCCAGGTTCACCGTTCCCATGGCAACAAACTTGGACAGGCAGTCCAGGTCCTTAATCTGAAATGTAGCAAACATTGACCATTGTCAACCACTCAATCACTTCCTAGGCATTACATGTGTTTGGCAAGTCAATCATTTAAGTCTTAGACTGGAGTCACATGTGATGGAGGTTCTCATGAAAAAATAGCCATATAAAAAATGTAAGAAATATAGCAAACTTTCAACTTTCAGTACAGTACAGTTATATCATGGTTTGCCTGATCCACGGATCGCAATGTATCCGGATCACAAAATAACTTGTCAGGTCATTCATGGATATATATACATGTATATATATGAATGCAATAGCATAGTTTGACAATCTCAAAACATGTTATTTACCTACCTTATTGCATTACATGTTATATCCATATGTTATTCATTAGTATAACATAACAAATTATTCCATGTAAGTATTTTCAAATGGGTATAATTAAATTTGCAATCCAGAAAGCATGGAAAAGTTTTATTGTTCATGTAAAGATAAAAAAAAATCTAGCCACAAATAAAAAGTTCTCATGTATTTCGTGTAAATCCTTTGCAATGATTAAAAGCATCCAAAAATTACGCTTCATGTACAATATCACATCATTCTTCCTCGTGCAAAGCATAAGATTTAATATTTGATTGCTGAAAAAAAACTTTGTAGCGCAGAGAACCATGAGATCTTTTCTTTGGGATAAAAAATGGAAGCGCATTCCTTAAAATGTGGAAACTTTTTGTCTAAATTGAAAACAAGTTGTTTACGCTGTATCTTAAGCGCAACGGTTGTTGAGATAGGTCAATATTTATCTGTGACATTTACAGTTATTGTATATTCTTTCATGTGGGGACGGTGTGTATTCCGCTGCCTGAGCGCTGATTAGCTGATACGATTACCAAGCAGAATTTGATTGACAGCTGGGCATCATATCAGTTAAAAGCAAATTCAAGAGAGAATGTTGTCAAAGTTGACACAAAAAATAACCTTTGATGTTGGGCAAGTGCAGTTATTGTTTGTCACACTACACAAGCGTGAATTTAATGTACAATGAAGGCAAACAATCAAGACCAAACTGGATTAATGAATCACAGCTTACACAGAAAATTAAAGTGGGTGAAAAAATAGGGTCCTAGGCCGACTCGCGATATATTCAACATCGCAAAATAACGGATCAAAATATAATGGACCTTCAGTGTATTAAACCCCACAGTTTACGGTTGAGAATTTATTATGTCAACAAATATTACTTTTGTTTGGAGAGTAAAATATTAGAATTTAATAGTTTTATTTTATAAAATGGTCAGGCATGACAAATCTGTTATCAATGCTAGCCTGCAAAGTTTCACTATTTGTTTAGTTATATGGCTAAACAAACAGTAATATTCCAATAAAGCATGTTAATTCTTTTGTTGAATTCTTCCAGTTTAGTGCTGTCTTTGTAAACATTAATCAATATATTTAACAAGAGTGGTTTATTATCTATTCAAGCAAACACTGTTCAGCTTAAACTTCACAGGTTTATATTTATAACACTCAAAATTTATCAGGACATTCCTCCTTACCTCACTTTACCATTTATGCAAAGTGCATTTGCTTTTATCAGAATTGGGTACCAGTTTTTTCACATACAAATCCAGGCCTGGCTTTTTTCAAGGGGAAAAAATCACGCGAAACGTCTGATTTGGGGGAAAAATAAGAAAAGTCTTAAATACGTCTAGGGAAAAGGGCCGATATTCGGCGGGTCCCAAAGAAGGAAAAAAAACAACTGAAATCACAAACAAGTATTTGGAAGATTACTAAAAAAAAAAGTGTACAGCTGGTTTTCCACTGCATTATTCAACATTTCAGTTATTTAACAATATAATTCACTTTGAATAAATTGGGTATATAAAAGCTTATCAATTACTTCTATACTTCATTATGGTAAAGTGTAGAAATATTAATGAGTGAACATTTAAATAGATATAAGAATTAAGACACATCAAAACAGATGGTAAAAAAATTGACATATATTCCAATTAAACACACATTTACCACCTCTGGATAACAACAAATCTAATTCTTAGAGAGGACAGTATATTCCAGTGTTCTTTTAGCATATGTACCCCAACAAAAATAGGATTCAGGTAAAGCATAATATTTAGTAAGTTTCACCAACATGGGGTTTTCCCAAATTGTGCAGGGGCCAGAAACATTTAAATTATAATGCATTTTAAGTGAAAATGTGAATAACTTAGCACTGTGTAATAAAAAAAAACGTAAAATATTATTTTAAGCATATGAATTGAAAATATGTTTAATTTGATATTTCATCCGACAGAAATGATCTTTGTTCATTTAGCAGCAGTGAATACACATTGATTTAACAAGGTTACAGATTATTAGTGTTTAAATCTTTGTATAAAACAAACAGCAATATTTTATTATTTAAGTATCTTTACAAGAAAAACACTTAGGTTTCTCACATTTTGAATAGACCCTTTTCACATTCCCCATATTGAGTTCTGTAGAAGTTGCCTCCCGAGATGAAACAAGATTGCCTATATAGGGGCATTATAATGTTAAATAAAATAACAAAATCTTGTTTAATTTGTCATAAGACATTTAACACTTGAAGTTACTTTATTTTGTTTATTTGGATAATACAGTCCAACCTGAGAACAGTGGTCAGTCACGGGAAATGGCCAAAGTGACCGTTGAAGACAGGTGACCATTGTTCTCAGGTGACCACTTTTTATATGGTTTGTCAGTTGGTAGTATTGCTACGGCGTTACCCAATCCAGTAATTTCCCCACAGTGTAATGTTAACAAAGGCTCATTGCCAATAATTAAATTTAGTATAATAATACAAATTATTTTTATTGATTAATACAAATTTATATCTTATAAATTGATTTAAATTCATTCCTATTATTAAAGTGACAGTTCGCGGAATAGATCGTTTTTTGCATATAAATTATATAGCGAGAAATAAACTTTACATAAATTTATTGAAATATATTTTTTATCGAGGTTGACATCGAAAACCTGGTCAAAATAGGTTTCGAATCGATAAAATAATAGATAAATGATCATAATAGGTGAAAATCATTGCAGCGTCGCGAGGTATGCGAATTACTTTTGCTTTCTCTAAACATAAATACATATTTTTAGCAAAAACATAGCGTTGCAACTCAGTTTCGGTCTGTAACAGATGTATTTGCCTTTCTTACCTTCTCTCCGCTAAATTCGCCCGTATCTGCCATTTTGTTTGTTTTGGTTTGAAGTCAGGTATCGATTCATAAATATTAATTAGGTCGTTTTCGTACTTTCCGTAATCGACCCCAAAATAAAAATCGCTTTATTGTTCGTTTTCAACTGATTTAAACCGGATTTTCAGTGATATCCTCAATAAAAACACGTTTTCTTACGATTCTGCCCATATATATATCCGCGAACTGTCACTTTAAACTTATGAGTTTATCAACCATAAAATTGTTGTTTACTCATGCATCTTGTTCATTCAGTAAATCAGACAGTTTGTATTTATGTTAATTAGAAGATATTTCTAAATAATGGTCGTCACATGTCCTTTACGTAACGTCCAAAAAAAGTATAAATATCGCATCACTGTTATAAACCGAAAGTACGGCAAAACAGTATCTTTCTCATTCAAAGTAACAGACAACACAAGCTTATACAAATTTATTTGAACGCAAACATCACACAAACAGCATTTTCATTCAAACAACCACAAAAGTATTTTGGGTGTCGGGACTTGCCGATAACATGTAGTGTAAGCTTCTCCCCTGGAAATTGAACTGGAGTTTTACACGAAAAAGAATCAACAAGCATAAATGTCAAAAGTTTGTTAGAAAAGATGCAATT
This sequence comes from Dreissena rostriformis, assembly GCA_007657795.1. Classification (NCBI taxonomy): domain Eukaryota; kingdom Metazoa; phylum Mollusca; class Bivalvia; order Myida; family Dreissenidae; genus Dreissena; species Dreissena rostriformis. Next base: position 42,556 of record VMBQ01007866.1, read on the forward strand.
CAATGTCAGTATTGCAACAAATGACGACTACTGATCCTTTTTTTGGCTGCTTATAACAAAACTCGCTAGCTAATTGTTATTGTTGACATCTTATCAGCAATACAGATCGATTGATATTGGCACGTGCACATACTATGGCGTAATGACTGCCACCGCGTCAGAGATAAGAGACAACAACACAGATTGATTTTAGTGTTTACTTTTTGCACCTTGAAACGACTGACTTGTGACCGCTATTCACAGGTGAAAAATGGCTTTTGGAGTGCAATATACTGGTAAAAGACGCTGTAGGCAGGTGACTGTTGTTCTCAGGTAGCCGCTAGGTCAGGTTAGAATGTATTTTGAATGCTAAGTTTATAATACAAAATATATTGAACTATCGCAACATATCTTCTTTTGATTACATAACTATGATGGACGTCATTAGTAAATTAAAAAAATAATCATTTTAGACCATAATTGTATGATTGTCAAATTAAAATTATTGTGTCTTACTTCATTGAAGTTTACATAATTTATCAACAAAAGCAATGAGATGTTTTGGTATCCAAGGGTCGTGTAAGTTTCTAAAATAAGCATAAAATTATATCATTGATGTGTGCCATCGAACTGTACGTGCTACAAAAACATATTGTGGATGTGTTTTATCAGAGATTTGAATTGGTACACAATTTGTTTCTTGCGTTTAATTTCCACATTGTATGTGTGATAAAAAGGGACTCCCAGTTTAGATATATACAGTTACATCAGTTAATGCGTTCTGTGCAGTACAATTGTATTCCTGAATGATGTGAATAAAATAATACTTCTACAACCATTTTAATATTCACATTTTTTTTACAAAATATATCTGGACATTCCTTGCTGTTACTTAATTTTATAACTTTAAACACTAGTGATGATTAGAAATGTTAATGAACATTTCGTTGTGTCCCAATATAAACTAGAAATGGCGCGGCAGAGGCCGACGCGTAT
>VMBQ01007867.1:0-10570 GCA_007657795.1 Dreissena rostriformis
ATGACTGAAAAGAATGGTTGCTGTCAGTGGTATTTTACTCCAGAATAATCCTGCAGCCTCATTAAAACTCATTATTTTTAACTCATGGTGCGCTTTTGTGGTAGTTCTATATCCAGTATGCTGCAGTCTTTAACTTTACGCTTTAGAAGCCTCCTTTTTCATTCAATCTTGATGTGTTGTGAATTTGGCGCAATATCATATCATGTTTCGTGTGGTGTTCTTCTCTGGGAGACACTATGCACATGCATTAAACCCTGTTTTCCCAGAGTGCAGCTCAGTCATGTGACATTTCTCTTGTTTTCATGTTACAGATTCGTCTCAAGGGCGTTAACCTGAAGTTTGACAGCTCCAAAGTCTCTGACTCTGGCAACTACACCTGCGTCGCTCAAAATACGCTCGGGAAAATTGAGTTCACTTACATCGTTGAAATTTATAGTGAGTAACTGATTATTATGATTAAACTGATCATGTTTTGCTACGAATAATGTTAACTCCACCCCAGCTTTTCTTTTAGCTTATTTAATATTTGTTCGTCAAAATCACTGAAGATTGTCATGTGTTCTATTGAATATATTGCATAACCTTTTGTTTGGTCTGTTTTGGATAAAATAGTTTTAACAGCTTAACAACTGATATCTAAGTGTTGTGACTTGATAACAATGCTGATTATGTTGAATATGATTGACACTTAATATGGTAGTTAAACCCTATTGTTGTCTCAAACCAGTTTCTAAGACTATTAATATGCAAGAAAAAAAAGAAACTTCTTAAGAAAAAGGCTGAATTCAAATATTTTTATTTTTATCTTATTTTAGCGTTAAGTTCAAAACAGATTGGTAAGGTTTAGTCGTGGACTGGTAAGGTTTAGTCATGGACCTAAACCGTTGCTTTCTATGTAACCCATATCAATACAGCACCCTTTGCTTTCATCCTGAAACTATCCCTTCAAAACAATACCTGTTGTTTTTCCTGAAAATCTCATTTCCAATCGACAACTGTGGCTTTCTCATTTTGGGACAGTTTCCTAGTGTTTGAGAATATATATATTTGCTTATAATACTGAATATTGTTTGTTCATTAATACACATGTATCTTTTGATAATGAAAGCATATACACATTTTCGACTGTGAATACATGTAGTTTAAAATTTTAGCTCACCCAAGCACAACATGCTCATGGTGAGCTTTTGTAATCGCCTTTTTATGATCCCCCCAAATTTTTGGGGGGACCATATAGTCGCCGCTTCGTCTGTCCGTGTGTGCGTGCGTTTGTCCGTCTGTGCAAAAATTTTGTCCGGGCTATTTCTCAGCAACTAATGACCGGAATTCAATGAAACTTTATGGGAAGTTTCACTACTAAGAGGAGATGTGCATATTAATAGCCAGTTCTGGTCGGATGATTTTTCACAGAGTTACGGCCCTTTGAAATTTTCCATTAACTGTACATATAGTGCAATTCTTGTCCGGGCTATTTCTCAGCAACTAATGACCGGAATTCAATGAAACTTTATGGGAAGCTTCACTACCAAGAGGAGATGTTCATATTATCAGCCGGTTCTGGTCGGATGAGTTTTCACAAATTATGGCCCTTTGAAAGGTTCCATTGTAGATATAGTGCAATTCTTGTCCGAGCTATGTCTCAGCAACTTATAACTGGAATTGAATGAAACTTAATGGGAACCTTCACTCCCAACAGGAGATGTGCATATTATCAGCCGGTTATGGTCGGATGATTTTTCACAGAGTAATGGCCCATTGAATTTTTTTATAAACTGTACATATAGTGCAATTCTTGTCCCGGCTATTTCTCCCCAACTACTGACTGGAATTCAATGAAGCTTTATGGGAAGCTTAACTACCTTGAGGAGATGCGCATGTTATTAGTGGGTTCTGGTTAGATGATTTATTTAGAGAGTTATGGCCCTTTGAAATTTACCATTANTATCATTGAGGATAGATTGGTATCATTGAGGATAGATTGGTATCATTGAGGATAGATTGGTATCATTGAGGATAGATTGGTATCATTGAGGATAGATTGGTATCATTGAGGATAGATTGGTATCATTGAGGATAGATTGGTATCATTGAGGATAGATTGGTATCATTGAGGATAGATTGGTATCATTGAGGATAGATTGGTATCATTGAGGATAGATTGGTATCATTGAGGATAGATTGGTATCATTGAGGATAGATTGGTATCATTGAGGATAGATTGGTATCATTGAGGATAGATTGGTATCATTGAGGATAGATTGGTATCATTGAGGATAGATTGGTATCATTGAGGATAGATTGGTATCATTGAGGATAGATTGGTATCATTGAGGATAGATTGGTATCATTGAGGATAGATTGGTATCATTGAGGATAGATTGGTATCATTGAGGATAGATTGGTATCATTGAGGATAGATTGGTATCATTGAGGATAGATTGGTATCATTGAGGATAGATTGGTATCATTGAGGATAGATTGGTATCATTGAGGATAGATTGGTATCATTGAGGATAGATTGGTATCATTGAGGATAGATTGGTATCATTGAGGATAGATTGGTATCATTGAGGATAGATTGGTATCATTGAGGATAGATTGGTATCATTGAGGATAGATTGGTATCATTGAGGATAGATTGGTATCATTGAGGATAGATTGGTATCATTGAGGATAGATTGGTATCATTGAGGATAGATTGGTATCATTGAGGATAGATTGGTATCATTGAGGATAGATTGGTATCATTGAGGATAGATTGGTATCATTGAGGATAGATTGGTATCATTGAGGATAGATTGGTATCATTGAGGATAGATTGGTATCATTGAGGATAGATTGGTATCATTGAGGATAGATTGGTATCATTGAGGATAGATTGGTATCATTGAGGATAGATTGGTATCATTGAGGATAGATTGGTATCATTGAGGATAGATTGGTATCATTGAGGATAGATTGGTATCATTGAGGATAGATTGGTATCATTGAGGATAGATTGGTATCATTGAGGATAGATTGGTATCATTGAGGATAGATTGGTATCATTGAGGATAGATTGGTATCATTGAGGATAGATTGGTATCATTGAGGATAGATTGGTATCATTGAGGATAGATTGGTATCATTGAGGATAGATTGGTATCATTGAGGATAGATTGGTATCATTGAGGATAGATTGGTATCATTGAGGATAGATTGGTATCATTGAGGATAGATTGGTATCATTGAGGATAGATTGGTATCATTGAGGATAGATTGGTATCATTGAGGATAGATTGGTATCATTGAGGATAGATTGGTATCATTGAGGATAGATTGGTATCATTGAGGATAGATTGGTATCATTGAGGATAGATTGGTATCATTGAGGATAGATTGGTATCATTGAGGATAGATTGGTATCATTGAGGATAGATTGGTATCATTGAGGATAGATTGGTATCATTGAGGATAGATTGGTATCATTGAGGATAGATTGGTATCATTGAGGATAGATTGGTATCATTGAGGATAGATTGGTATCATTGAGGATAGATTGGTATCATTGAGGATAGATTGGTATCATTGAGGATAGATTGGTATCATTGAGGATAGATTGGTATCATTGAGGATAGATTGGTATCATTGAGGATAGATTGGTATCATTGAGGATAGATTGGTATCATTGAGGATAGATTGGTATCATTGAGGATAGATTGGTATCATTGAGGATAGATTGGTATCATTGAGGATAGATTGGTATCATTGAGGATAGATTGGTATCATTGAGGATAGATTGGTATCATTGAGGATAGATTGGTATCATTGAGGATAGATTGGTATCATTGAGGATAGATTGGTATCATTGAGGATAGATTGGTATCATTGAGGATAGATTGGTATCATTGAGGATAGATTGGTATCATTGAGGATAGATTGGTATCATTGAGGATAGATTGGTATCATTGAGGATAGATTGGTATCATTGAGGATAGATTGGTATCATTGAGGATAGATTGGTATCATTGAGGATAGATTGGTATCATTGAGGATAGATTGGTATCATTGAGGATAGATTGGTATCATTGAGGATAGATTGGTATCATTGAGGATAGATTGGTATCATTGAGGATAGATTGGTATCATTGAGGATAGATTGGTATCATTGAGGATAGATTGGTATCATTGAGGATAGATTGGTATCATTGAGGATAGATTGGTATCATTGAGGATAGATTGGTATCATTGAGGATAGATTGGTATCATTGAGGATAGATTGGTATCATTGAGGATAGATTGGTATCATTGAGGATAGATTGGTATCATTGAGGATAGATTGGTATCATTGAGGATAGATTGGTATCATTGAGGATAGATTGGTATCATTGAGGATAGATTGGTATCATTGAGGATAGATTGGTATCATTGAGGATAGATTGGTATCATTGAGGATAGATTGGTATCATTGAGGATAGATTGGTATCATTGAGGATAGATTGGTATCATTGAGGATAGATTGGTATCATTGAGGATAGATTGGTATCATTGAGGATAGATTGGTATCATTGAGGATAGATTGGTATCATTGAGGATAGATTGGTATCATTGAGGATAGATTGGTATCATTGAGGATAGATTGGTATCATTGAGGATAGATTGGTATCATTGAGGATAGATTGGTATCATTGAGGATAGATTGGTATCATTGAGGATAGATTGGTATCATTGAGGATAGATTGGTATCATTGAGGATAGATTGGTATCATCTGTTGACATATGTAAATATGAGCCCTGTTCATGCGGCTTAAAATATTTGTGTGAAATGTTGTCCTATATTAGCCTATGCAGTCTGCACAGGCTAATCAGGAATTACACTTTCTGCCTATACTGGATTTTTGTTTAGATGAGACTTCATTGAAACGAAAAATTCCATACATGCGGAAAGTGTCTTCCCTGATTAGCCTGTGCAGACTGTTTTGGGGTTTTCCCAGAACACGGCTCATATGAAGCACTGTATAAAGATAAACAAAACCCATGAATGCTAATGCTGTAAACTGACATTTGAAATGATTTTCTACATAATTATATTTTGTATTAAAGTTTATATATTCTCAGAGGTCTACATTAACTTTTAAACCATCTTGTCCTGTGAGCATTCTTTTCAGGCATTTAGACTTCAATATTGTTGCAACAAACTTATACCGGGTAGGTCCATAGAAATTGTGGTGGCGTATTGGTCATAGTGTCCATCTTGTGACCCGGTGGTCATGGGTCTGATCCCAGCTGTTCTACAGATCGCCATAAGATACCTAATACTTGTTCTATCCGGGCAATGGACTTGAGGAGAGGGTCTAAATAGGCCTTAGGCTTTTGATGCTATTGTAATTCTTATGAAAAACCAAGATAGTATAGTCAAATGTTCAACCCTGATGCAGAAGAAAATATACTAACTTTTTTACCAAAGTTGCCCACACTTGTTCTTTCAAAACTCCTTTTGATTGGGTTCTTTATACTCAGAATTTCTAGGAGCCCTGCACCAAGTTTAGGGGCAAATGGCTTGTATGCTCCTGCTAGTTTATAACCGATTTTTTTTTTATTTTTTTAGATCTCAACATTTAGTTCATATTCCATCCAGATCTGCTCTATAAGTGGAACCTTAGTTAATATATTATTGAAAACACTTTAATTCTCAGTTTTGAAGCATTTGTTAGCAAAACAACAACAACACTAATTTCCCAATTTTAGTCAAAATGCCGCGATTTTTCCCAATCCAAAGAAACCCGGCCCCATTCCAAAAATGGCGAACAAAAACACTGATGTTTTGACTTTCAGTACCTAGCCAGTGCAGATGAAAGCCCCGAGATGCTAGTTCTACATGATATAGGACCAGCTGATGCGGGGCAGTACACATGCCTGATAGGCAATGAGTTCGGGTCCAAGTACCAGCACATGTACCTCACTGTGCTCAAACCCACAACCACCACCTCCACAACCACAACCACCACTACCCCAACGACAACCACCACAACTACAACTACCACAACGCCTACTACCACAAGTGAGTATTTTTTGTTGTTAATAACAGAGGGACCACATGTTGCATGTAAAATTCCAATAATAAAACTGCCTTTTCTCAGTGAATACTGTTAAATTATTAATTAAATTATTAATAATAATTATTAGTTAAATTATTAATATTCGTTTGCATGAAATTTTGTGGTTTTGCAAACAAGTGACTTTTGTGGACACGTAAAATTGTTGATTCCTATTTTTGGGAAAAAAAGAGGAATTTGAGTTGGCCATTTTCCGATGTGTTTTTGTTAAATTCGTGGATTGGTCAACCCACAAAATCTACAGAAATAAATTTCCCAGGAATATTAATGATTTTACAGTTACATTTAACATTGTATTTGCGACTTTTGAATAAGACATCAAACTTCTAATTGACGTAATTTGGTAATTTTCTCACACAAAACTTTTCATTTCATGTTTTGTATGTATGTTTGTGATATTCTGTCTATTTATTATTACTTTTTTATGCATACACAGTTTTTTTCTATATGATTTTTTAAAATCCAAACATGACTTGCGTTTTGTAAAACAAGCAATTTAAATGAAGCGATAATATTTTATGCACGTGTCTATTTTACTTCTGATTTATCAAAATTAATAAACACAACAGGTATAACAGCATACAAAGAATGATTAACAGTTTACTTCAAATTAATGTCTAATTCTTAATTCACATTATGATGTGTTCATTAAATGAGGAAAACAAAACTAAATGCAAAGATAGACCACAAAAAGTATTTACAAGTACATACACATTTCTCTTTTTGACTTTATATTGTGACTATATGCACAATATATGCATGACATAAAAATGTTCACACAAACAAACAACACAACTCGCTGCTTTATGAATGCATGGACACAGTTTCTCCGGTCCTGAAAACTTGAGAAAAGAAGCTGTTGTTTTTTTAAGAAATAAGAATAGAAACTTTTTCATAATACTATCAAAATTGTCTGTAAGTTCAATAAACCATGGCAATATGATACAAGGAAAATATCAAGTGCATTCCATGTTTAACCTCATCAAATTATTTGTATTTCACATAATACCGTTTTATGTAATACAGGGATCCCTTGGCGAGTAGATTTAGGTTGGGGCAATTTAATTTTAAAATTTGGTGGTTTTTCCGGGCAACTAGCTAAATTTAACAAAACTTGAAACAGTTTTCCTACAGTTAATTTATTTTAAAAAAAGCACGAGGATCCAGGCTTAGAAAAGAGCATCAATGCTTTGATAATTATATAATATTGTCCATTTTGTTTTGTTAAAAATAACTACATGTATTAGATAATTATGACATGTACTTGGCTCAGGGCTTCTTACATTTTTTTTATATCCAAGAAGTAGAGATAGTTTCCCATCTGGGCAACATACTCTAAAAAGTTAGCTTCTATTCCTGTAGTTCATTTGAGCCTCGCTCTGAGAAAAAGGGGGTTTATTGCATGTGCGTAAAGTGTCATCCCAGATAAGCCTGTGCAGCTCTCGCAGGCTAATCAGGGACGACACTTTCTGCTTTTATTGTATTTTTCGTTTGAAGGAAGACTCTTCTTGACTAAAATCCAGTTAAGGCGGAAAGTGTCGTCCCTGAATAGCCTGTGCGGACTGCACAGGCTAATCTGGGACGACACTTTACGCAAATGCATTAAACCCCCTCATAGAGCGAGGCTCATTAAAAAACTCTTTGTTTTTGTCCCCAGCTACAACAAGGACTACCAGCACCACGACCACACGGGCGACCACAATGGCAGCAAAGAAGAAAAATGACCCAAAGAAGAAGAACAACAAGAAAGACAAAAAGAAGGATAAGAAGAAAAAGAATAAGAAAAAGGATAAGGCAAAGAGTACCGGTAAAGATAAGAATGTGGACAAATATAACTTTGGAGAAGAGGACAATGATAATGGTAAGCCTTGGGTTTTGTAAATTACTTTTTAGAATATGAATAATGTTGATTTTTATGCCCCCGGTAGGGTAGCATATAGCAGTTGAAATGTCATTTCGTCTGAGATTCAGTCCGAAAACTTAACATTGGCCATAACTTTTGCAATATTGAAGATAGCAACTTGATATTTGGCATGCATGTGTATCACATGGAGCTGTACATTTTGAGTGCTGAAAGGTCAAGGTCATCCTTCAAGGTCAAAGGTCAAAAAACAAAATCCAAGGGAAGTAACAAGCTTTAAAGGGAGATATTTTCTATTTATCATTTGGCAGGTTCAGATCATTTTCAAAAGGGAAGTTATGATTTTTAGCTTACCTGAGCACAACGTGCTTATGGTGAGCTATTGTGATCGCCTTTTGTCCTTCGTCCGTCGTGCGTCGTGCGGCGTCAACATTTACCTTGTTAACACTCTAGAGGTAACATTTATCGTCCAATCTTCATGAAACTTGGTCAGAACATGTGTCTCAATAATATCTTGGACGAGTTTGAAAATGGTTCCGGTTGGTTGAAAAACATGGCTGTCAGGGGGCGTGGCAGTTTTCATAATATGGCTATAGTAAAACCTTGTTAACACTCTAGAAGTCACATTTATANGATTTTTCACAGAGTTACGGCCCTTTGAAATTTTCCATTAACTGTACATATAGTGCAATTCTTGTCCGGGCTATTTCTCAGCAACTAATGACCGGAATTCAATGAAACTTTATGGGAAGCTTCACTACCAAGAGGAGATGTTCATATTATCAGCCGGTTCTGGTCGGATGAGTTTTCACAAATTATGGCCCTTTGAAAGGTTCCATTGTAGATATAGTGCAATTCTTGTCCGAGCTATGTCTCAGCAACTTATAACTGGAATTGAATGAAACTTAATGGGAACCTTCACTCCCAACAGGAGATGTGCATATTATCAGCCGGTTATGGTCGGATGATTTTTCACAGAGTAATGGCCCATTGAATTTTTTTATAAACTGTACATATAGTGCAATTCTTGTCCCGGCTATTTCTCCCCAACTACTGACTGGAATTCAATGAAGCTTTATGGGAAGCTTAACTTCCTTGAGGAGATGCACATGTTATTAGTGGGTTCTGGTTAGATGATTTATTTAGAGAGTTATGGTACTTTGAAATTTTTAAGTTGCTTAACCATCCATCGTATTATTTTGTCCAAAGTAATGCCCTTCAAGACGTTTCCTTTTATCTGAATATTAAGTGCAATATTGTGACAAAAAAAAACTCTGGGGAGCATCACCTGTCTCCGACGGTTTCTTGTGTTCATTGTGTGTCATCCCTTGTCAACATTTACCATCTTAGCATTATGGAATCCACATTTATTGCCCAATCTTCAAGAAACTTGGTTAGAACCTTTGTCCAGATGATATATTGGCAGAGTGAGGTCACTATGTCAAATTAAAGAGAGAGCTTGTAAATTTAACACTCTAGAAGGCACATTTCTAGTTACATTTCAAGCCAAATCGCCTAATGTAATATTTATGTTTCATAAAGTACTTTTATTATTCTGAACTCCATCCTCTCAGAATATTTGGTGGCAGGTGAGCGGTAAGGGTCCATCACCCTTAAGTTTATATTTTCTGTTATCACTATTTAAAGCCTTCTTTATTTGTCCCTCCCTCCCACACACACAAATCCTGTGCACTATATCCCTGCATAATAGTATCCAGCTATGGTAACAGTGTAATGGTACCCTGCTGTGGTCACAGTGTTATGGTACCCAGCTGTGGGCACAGTGTAATGGTACCCAGCTGTGGTCACAGTGTAATGGTACCCAGCTGTGGTCANCCTGCATAATAGTACCCAGCTATGGTCACAGTGTAATGGTACCCTGCTGTGGTCACAGTGTTATGGTACCCAGCTGTGGTCACAGTGTAATAGTACCCAGCTGTGGTCACAGTGTAATGGTACCCAGCTGTGGTCACAGTGTAATGGTACCCTGCTATGGTCATAGTGTAATGGTACCCAGCTGTGGTCAAAGTGTAATGGTACTCTGCTATGGTCACAGTGTAATGGTACCGAGCTATGGTCACAGTGTAATGGTACCCTGCTGTGGTCACAGTGTAATGGTACCCTGCTGTGGTCACAGTGTAATGGTACCCAGCTGTGGTCACAGTGCAATTGACACTTACATTTTGAAATGAAGCCCGTTAAACTTAAATCTACCGGGTAGTTAGAAAGGTCTTAAATTTAATTTGATTTCTAAGGGACTACAGGCATGTCAAAGTGCGTATGTGAGCAGTAAAGGGTTAAAACCACTGATGTTTTGGGTTTGTTCCAGAGAAAGTGTGGCCGCTGGAGGTCGAGGTGTCCTCCAACATCACGGTGGTTGAGGGAGAAAGTGCCAGCTTTTACTGCCGAGTCCTCAACGATAAGAACGCAAAGATTCAGTGGCTACGCTTTGAGAGAACTGGAGTCCCAAACCCCCCTCCACCCAAGGTATGAGGATAGATTGGTATCATTGAGGATAGATTGGTATCATTGAGGATAGATTGGTATCATTGAGGATAGATTGGTATCATTGAGGATAGATTGGTATCATTGAGAATAGATTGGTATCATTGAG
>VMBQ01007867.1:12068-41948 GCA_007657795.1 Dreissena rostriformis
GACGAATAGAGTGGACCCACACAAATCCATGAAACTCAATGTCCGACGAATAGAGTGGACCCACACAAATCCATGAAACTCAATGTCCGACGAATAGAGTGGACCCACACAAATCCATGAAACTCAATGTCCGACGAATAGAGTGGACTCACACAAATCCATGAAACTCAATGTCCGACGAATAGAGTGGACCCACACAAATCCATGAAACTCAATGTCCCATGAATACAATTGGTCTCGTACTTTCATATTCTTAACATAAATAATTGTGCCTTTATTACATAATGGTTAGTATTTACATGTTCAGAGAGACGTGTATGTGGCGTGTTCTGAGAAAACTGGGCAAAATGCTTGTGCATAAAGTGTCATTCCAGATAAGCCTTTGCAGTTCGCACAGGCTAATCCGGGACGACACTTTCCGCCTAATCTAGATTTTCGCTAACAAGAGACATCATGTAAACGAAAAATTCCACAAAAGCGGAAATTGTCGTCCCTGATTAGCCTGTGCGGACTGCACAGGCTTATCTGGGATGACACTTTACGCACAAGCATTTTGCCCAGTTTTCTTAGAACACGACACATAAAAGCAATAAAGGCAAGATTCTCCTTTCAATTTAGAAACATAAAGTCCCAATATTTTTTTAGAAAATAATAAATATTAATAAAAATGCCTTGATAAAAGGCAAAGATTGCATTTGTATACTTAAGGTTTTTAAACTTAAGAAATGAGATAATGTAGGTTTTGTTTTAAGCATAACAAAAGCACATCATAACTGTGTGGTTTGATGCAACATAAAACATATAAACATAAAAAACATATAAACCGTAACTTCATTGTAATGCATGATCTGTTAATGTTTGTATTTTGTATATTTATAATATATATATAAATGTCTCTGTGTCTGCAGTTAACTATTTGCAGAAATATGCACTCATATTACTCATAGTTTGTATTAATACTAAGTAAAACCCATGTTCAATATTTTAGATGTTTCATAAAAAACAATTCGTCCCTTTAATAAGTCTTCACTTGTCTTCTTAATTTGGTTTTCTCATTTTTTTTACACATGTAGTTGAGAATCAAACCAATTTTCGTTATTTTAAGAATATAATTTTAAGAAATTATCACAGCTGTTCCAATTTTAATTTTCATATGTTGTTAATACATGAATATCAAAATAATTGTAGTATTTTTCTTTTTTGCATATATGATCTACTCAGAAATACTGTTTACATATTCTGTAGTGAGTATTTTCATATTTACGTTTATCAAGTTACATTAAGCTCTTGCCAAAATCTCTCTTTATACCTCTTTTGTATATTTTACATTTTATGATTATTATTTTGCCAGTAACTTCATACATTATATATTCAGGCCAGATACATCTAGATACATATAGTCACAATTTCATTTTGTTGTCATAGTATTTTTCATTCTTGTTAAAATGCTTTTACAAAACCCTTAATGTAATAATAACAAAAACTAACATTTGATGAATATTGCCAAAATTTGCATATGAAATTAAATTAGTCTTCTATTTTTAACTTTATTCTTTGTTTACAAAATAATATTTAGGCATTTCTACAATGTGTGCATATTTTAGTTGTAAAACATATTTTCTTTGTTTCTCCAGAATACAAATGATAGTCAATATTTGAAGTTTCATGTTGAAATGTGACTTTCAAACAACGAACTAGTTAAGCACCTTCATCATAGATATAGATTAGAAATAAACATTTCAACAAACAGCATTTGGGGTTTTTGTTGCATGTTTTTTCGAATTTGTGTCGCGTTCTGAGAAAACTGGGCATAATGCTTGTGTTTAAATTGTCATCCCAGATTAACCTGTGCAGTCCGCACAGGCTAATCAAGAACGACAATTTCCGCTTTTATGGATTTTTTTGTTTAAATGATGTCTCTTCTTAGCAAAAATCCAGTTTAGGAGGAAAGTTTCGTCCCTGATTAGCCTGTGCAGACTGCACAGGCTCATCTGGGATGACAATTTACTCTCAAGCATTATGCCCAGTTTTCTCAGAACACGACACAATTTTGCAAATAAATCTTTGAGATTGCTCATTTCCGAATGTTGGGAAAATAAATTGAGGCAACCATTTGTCCTTGATGTCTATACTTAGGTAATGTTGATTTCTGATAACTTATGACGACTTGAATTTTGACCTTATTTTGTGGTAAAACAGTGAAACAAAAACGTGTGGAAAATTTTTGTATGGAACAAGGAAATAACTTCAAACTCATTCTGCAAGCGTTATGCAAACTTTTTCATTTTCTGTTTGTTTAAATAATGAGTCTAGTTGTTTATGTGCAAATATATAACATACCTATTGCTTTTGTCAACTTACAATACACAGTAATTGACATCATTTAAATGGATCGAAATAAAAGCTAGTCAATTGCAACCACANAACTTCAAACTCATTCTGCAAGCGTAATGCAAACTTTTTCATTTTCTGTTTGTTTAAATAATGAGTCTAGTTGTTTACTTGCAAATATATAACATACCTATTGCTTTTGTCAACTTACAATACACAGTAATTGACATCATTTAAATGGATGGAAATAAAAGCTAGTCAATTGCACTGTGTGGCCTGCCGCTAGATTGTCTTAGAAAACTCATACATTCGTTATACAAGAAGTTTTGAATGATCAAGGGTTCTAAGGTCTCTATCCCTGCAATATTAAATCGAATTTCACATAGCTTGCTTTTCAATTTAACATGTTGATATTGTTGAAATAACATCGACAATATGAGTATAATGCACAAGGGAATAATGGCTTGTAACCCTTTGCATGCTGGGAAATTTGTCGTCTGCTAAAATGTTGTCTGCTAAATTTCTAAAATTAGCATTTTCTTTGATTTTTTTTTTTAAACAATACTATCAGAATAGCAAACAGTTTGTATCCTGATGAGACGCCACGTTCTGTGGCGTCTCATCTGGATCCAAACTGTTTGCAAAGGCCTTCAAAATCCGGTTCCAGCGCTCAAAGGGGTAAACAGGTAGTACAAGCCCAGCTGAAATCTCTGTAGCAAATACTATGAAACATACACACAGGGATTGCGTTTTTATTCATGATGTTTATACAAACATATATATATAACAAAACAATTAACACTATTTCTTACTGAACACTTATGGGCATGCAGATACTTTTCTCTGAATTTTTAAAGCTTTTATTAAAATAAGCGTTCTATTTGTTTCTATAACAAAGTCAAAAACATATGCAAACTTCACAGAAGTTCCAGAACCTTTTTGACATTCTTAAATTATATACAATCATTCTAAATATTAAAAAGACAAGATAATCGTGGATTCTCAGTCTGTCATACTAAACTGGATAAACAAATAACAATTTCAACATGAAACAATGCAGTCCAGCTAGACAAGGTTATATACCCTGCCGAGATCCTTCAAGTGAGAACTTGATCTTGTGAACCGCTTTCTGGAAAAAAACTGGGATCAATGCATGTGCGTAAAGTGTAATCCCAGATTAGCATGAGCAGTTTGCCCAGGCTTATCTGGGACAACACTTTCCTCTTTTATATAATTTTTCGTTTGAAAAAAATAAGGAAGTATTTTCTTAAGAGAAAATCTAGTTAAAATGGAAAGTGTCTTCCCTTATTAGCCTGTGCAGGCTAATCAGGCTTATATATGATGACACTACACACATGCATTAAGCCCAGTTGTCCCGAAACGCAGCTCTTGTGGTGAAGAGACTACCTCTTGTCTTCTGTACATTTTGCCTCATTTGGGGCAAGTTCTGAAAATCTTAAATGGCACAGGAGACATTAAACGGACATGAAATTACATTTTTTTTAAGTCTTGAAATGGTGGTGTAAAAATGTCTGTTAGTTCTTTGTACATTTTGTACATCATATATCTTGTTTAATATAAATTTAAGTCAGATAACATAATATATATTACTATAATATAATAATTATGTCAATATTTACCGCCTAAACAACAACAATGTACACATACAATGCCTGACAAATTATGCCATCGATGTAACTATTAACAAAGAGAGTACATGATATACCATGCCACCACCTAGTTTCACTTCAGATCTTATGTTTTTTATTTGCTGGCTCCGTATAACAGTCCTGACCCTCCCATTCCTCTTTATCCCCTGCCAGAATCTCTTCAAGGTCATCAAAATCACCACCTTTACAAATCTGAACTGAACCCAAACTCGACCCGACTGTGGCACATTTGTAATTGCTGGAAGACACTGCCTTAACCGAGTTTGTTTTGCCAAAAGCGCTGAACAGTGTTGTCTAAACAGGTTTCCGTTTCTGTGGAGAACTACTTGAATTGTTGCTGCAATTTGCTGGCAGGTCCTTTACGGGGGATGTATACTTTAGGATACTCTGTTGCTTGACAGCTAAAATTAAGAATTGTTTATTTAACTATTCATTAATGCTGTCATGGTTTTATAAACAAACATTATTTTTAACCTACTACAAATATACCACTAGACATATCTTGCAACCTCATTGTCGAAATATTTGAAGAATGCATTCTTTTTTACATAATTTAATTATAACATACTGGAGTATCAGAATTTTAACAGTAGGGGGCATTGTGTTTCTGACAAACACGTACATCTCTTGTTTTCATTTAGTGTCTTGTATTAAGAATTGTCTGTACGGATCCAATTTGTTCATTTTCCGATGATTTCCGGTTACACACACAATTTTATAAATACACACAAAATAACATGTAATGAGTCAATATAACCACACACAAAAAGGAAGACAGGAATTGCACACTAAGTTGTAGGAAAATATCAGATTTCAGTTGAGGTCACAAGCTATTAAATGAGCTGAAATACCACAGATATATGAGCTGGGTTCTGCAAGTTTGGGATTAATGCATTTGCGTAACTAAATTGTCGTCCTAGATTAGCCTGTGCAGTCTGCAAAGTGTAATCAGGGACGACACTTTCCCTTTTAATGGAATTTTTCGTCTAAAGGAAGTATTTTCTATACGAAAATCCAGTTTAGGCGGAACAAGTCTTTCCTAATAAGCATTTTGGGACTGGGCAGGCTTATCTGGAAGACACCACCCACATGTATTAATCCCAGTTTTCCCAGAGTTCAGGTCATATGGTAAATGCATGCAATCTGCCAGTACCTGACTGTGTTTATTTCATTTTCTTTAGATACCGGTATGTACAACCCGCNTTTAACATTTAAAATAAAGTTTTTTAGCCAAGGGGTAAAACTTCAGACTTCTTTATTAAACGCACATTGAACTGTAGAGTACTAGTAGATCTAGTCAATATATAATCTGCATTTGTGGGGGTACAATGAATGTTGAAGTGCAGTGTTCAACTCAGAGTTTATGAACATGGCCATGACCTTTAATAACTTCTTTACTTTAGGTTTACTTATAAATGTGAGGTGCGCTCTGGGAAAATTGGGCTTAATGCATGTGCGCAAAGTGGCATCCCAGATCAGCCTGTGCACTCAGCACAGGCTTATCTGGGGCAACACTTTCAGCCCAGACTGGATTTTTGTTTAGAAAAGATTTACTTTCAACTTAAAATTCCATATACTGTAAGCCGAAAGTGTCGTCCCCGAGACAACACTATAGGCACATGCATTAAACCCCATTTTCCCAGAGCGAGGCTCACGTTCATTTTAATTCCTCAAAACTTCACAATAGACCTGTAAAGTAATCCTTATCCTTATCATATCTATAGTCAGTATACAGGGACTATGTGGCAATGACTGTGGCATTCTAGTGTATAACTACTGTAAAATCATTATTACTCCTTATTTCGTGGGTTGATTATTCCACGAATTCAACACAAACATATTGAAGATGACCGACGCAACCCCCCCCCCCAATTTTTTTTTAGAAATCCATGAATTTACGTGTCCACCAAAAAGTCATTTTTTGAAAAACCACAAAATTTCATGATGAAGAATTTAAATGTTTTGCAGTACTTGTCAATGACATAAGCAGCAGTGAAACCAAGAAAATGGCCAGAATATTTGCAGATCATGAAGTGTAATTTCTTCAGTCTAAGTCTGTTCTTTATTCTCAAAAGTCTACAAAAGGTCGCTGTGGTGTACTGTGAGAGCATTTTTTAAGATCTCCCCCAAAGACACCAAGAACTAGTTCTACCCAGGAAACTGAATAGTGTTTCAATAAGCCTTCACCTTTCGATGCAATCAAGCTAAAAAAAAAGGGTTTTAACTAAAAAGCTTATAACAGTCTTATGTCCATGGGATATCTCAATAAAGCCATACATTTGCTAGGAGATGATTGTTCCTGGGCCTTGCCTTGATCTTCTAGCAAGCTGCTGGACTCAATGTGGAACGACTCGTCAAGAAACTGCGTAATCTCCATCTGACGCTGGTCCTAAAGCAACAAGATATGTTGGAGCCTCCTTCTGGAAAAACTGGGCTTAATGCATATGCGTAAAGTGATGTCCCAGCTAATCAGGGATGACACTTTACGCCTAAACTGGATTTTCAAAAAGAAGAGACTACCTTTAAACAAAAAAGATCATAAAAGCAGAAAGTGCCTGATTAGCCTGCGCAAATGCATTACAGGTAAGCACAGTTTTCCCAGAACAAGGCTATGTCGGTAAAACAGGTATGTGTGCTCCCTCAAAAGATATCATCATTTATCAAGTACTTAAACAATGTTAAACGTATGAGAGCATAAACGGCTCAAGCACATGTATGTTTTATGTTGTTAAAATTGATATGGGTCCTAACAATGCAGACAAAATTAATACTGCTGTTATGCACCAAACAATTATTATTCTCATACTGTTCAAGAACTGCACAACAGGGTCAAGATGGCCCTGGATTGCTCACCTGTGTTATGGAACATGGCCAGTTTCAAACCCATTTGAGCAATCTATCTAGAGGGCCACAGTCTGATGTCACATTCCAAAAGTACTTAAACATAAGACAGCATATGATATCTGTACCGTGAGTTGTGTGGTCTCAGCGGAGGAGAAGTTGTCCTTGGTGAGCCCAGCTCGTCCCAGAACCTCTAACTTCTTCTGTATCATAGGCCTGAATGGTTGGCATAGCAACGCATAGAAATATACATATGGGCCTCGCTCTGGGAAAAAGGGGTTTAATGCATGTGCTTAAAGTGTCGTCCAAGATGAGCCTGTGCAGTCCGCACAGGATAATCAGGGACGCCACTTTCCGCCTTAACTTGTAAAGAAGAGACTTCTTTAAAACAATTTCTTAAATAAGAATGGAAAGTGTTGTTCCTGATTAGCCTTACAGACTGCACTGGCTAATCTGGAGCAACACTTTATGCACATGCATTAAGCCCCATTTTCCCAGAGCGCGGCTTTTAGGCTGAATCTACATTAGCACTTGCAAAAAAATAAGTGGTCCCAGCTTTTGTTGTTTTAATAAAATATCACAACAAAAAATGTAATTCCTATGTATCAAGAATATTTGACAATTAAAATCCAACATAATGTTATTTTGAAGGAGACCTTACTTTGGATTCAAATAAATGTTGTTTAGTAAGCCTGAATGCCGCTAGACTGTACACAATTTAAGACACATAATGTGGTCAACTGATATTCCATTTGTTTCCTCGTATTGCAATACACCCCAGTCATGCTCACCATAATAACTCCTTCTTAGAAAACTTGGCTTAATGCATGTGCATAAAGTGTGGTCCCATTGTCCCAGATAAGCCAGTGCAGTCTGCAAAGGCTAATCAGGGACAACACTTTCTGCCTACACTGTATTTTCGTTAAGAAGATACTTCCTTTACACAACACAAAATTTGATAAAAGCGGAAAGTGTCATCTTTGATTAGCCTGTGCAGAAAGCACATACTTTATCTGGGTGAACACTTTACGCACATGCATTAAGCCTTGTTTTTCCAGAGCGAGGCTCAAACATCCTCTGGATATTGATGAACACCATAGCTTTACCAGATGTGGTCATCCGATGTCCCCGTGGCGACCAGGTACTGCACAACCACTGAGTCCTGTTGGCCAATACGGTGGGCGCGGTCCTCTGCCTGAACCAGGATCTGAGTACACAAAGGTCAGATAGAAATAATTATCTGAGGACCAATAGGTCATTTTTTTGAGGGTACAGACTTATTTGAGGGCACAAAGGTCAGAGGAAGTGTTTATTTGAGGGCACAAAGGTCAGAGGAAGTGTTTATTTGAGGGCACAAAGGTCAGAGGAAGTGTTTATTTGAGGGCACAAAGGTCAGAGGAAGTGCTTATTTGAGGGCACAAAGGTCAGAGGAAGTGTTTATTTGAGGGCACAAAGGTCAGAGGAAGTGTTTATCTGAGGGCACAAAGGTCAGAGGAAGTGTTTATTTGAGGGCACAAAGGTCAGAGGAAGTTTTTATTTGAGGGCACAAAGGTCAGAGGAAGTGTTTATTTGAGCGCACAAAGGTCAGAGGAAGTACTTATTTGAGTGCACAAAGGTCAGAGAAAGTACTTTTTTGAGTGCACAAAGGTCAGAGGAAGAACTTATCTGAGGGCACAAAGGTCAGAGGAAGTACTGATCTGAGGGCACAAAGGTCAGAGGAAGCTTTCATTTGAGGGTACAAAGGTCAGAGGAAGTACTTATTTGAGGGCACAAAGGTCAGAGGAAGTACTTATTTGAGGGCACAAAGGTCAGAGAAAGTATTTATTTGAGTGCACAAAGGTCAGAGAAAGTATTTATTTGAGGGCACAAAGGTCAGAGGAAGTATTTATCTGAGGGCACAATGGTCAGAGGAAGTACTTATCTGAGGGCACAATGGTCATAAAAAAGGTACAGAGCAGAAAAGAACATTCATGAATATGACCTTGATTTGTGAGATTAAAATGTCAAGAAGCATGTGATGTAAGCATTACCAGTAGCCAAAATAGCCAATGGCAACTAAAATCACTAAAAACACTAATAAGCAAATTCATTCCATAATGGCCTTCTAAAATTTCATAAAATATAATAAAATATAGCAGGCTTTCACAAGTTATGAGCAAAACTGTATCTGGTTATAGGTAATAATGATCAGACGTCGTATTAAAATCCTTCAGGGGCATAACAATATAGAAACGAGTCTTTCTCTGGGGAAAAGGTGCATAATGCATGTGCGTAAAATGATGTCTCAGATTAGCCTTTGCAGTCCGCACAGGCTAATCAGGGATGACACGTTTCGCTTTTATGGAATTTTTTGTTAAAAGGAAGTCTCTTCTATAAAAAAATCAAGTCTAGGAGGAAAGTGTCCTCCCTTATAAGCCTGTGTGGACTGCACAGGCTAATCTGGGAAGAAACTTTTCTCACATGCATTGTGCCCTGTTTTCCCAGAACGAGGCTCCTATCATATTGAAATGAATTAAACTTAAGATAATAATGACAAATATTCAGCACAGACTTATTTATTTGTCACAGAGACAAACTTGAAGATAATTGAATGGTTTTATAAAGAGCAGTGTTCAAGAATGTATGCAATGAGCAATCAATGCAAGCATGGTCAGGATCATGACCCTACCCCAGGGTTCCAGAAGAGCTCTGCAAACACGACCAGGTTAGCGGCGGACAGGTTGAGGCCCGCATTGCACGCTGTGATGGACAAGATGGCTACTCGTATGTCGTCACGGTGTTGGAACTTCTGACAGAACACGTTACGATTCTCGGAGCTTGTCTTTCCGTCGATACGGATATATTTGGTGCCAATCTAAGGAAAGTGATACATGAATAAAGCATTTTAGCCTCGCTCTGCAAAACAAAGGGCTTAATGCATGTGCAGTAAGCACAGACTATGGAATGCACAGACTAATCACGGACCAAACTTTCCGCTTTTTGATATTTTTTGTTTAAAGAAAGTCTATTCTTAGCAAAACTCCAGTTTAGGCGGAAAGTATTATCCCTAATTAGCCTGTGCCGATTGGGAAGACAGGCTTATCTGGGAAGACACTTTACGCGCATGCATTAACTCCCCTTTTCATGGAGCGAGGATCATTTGTTTGTTTAAGGACATAGTGAACACTTTTGTTATTCCCTTGGATATTTAATAACATTTAGTGAGGTACCAGTATGCTTGAAAATGTTACATTCTTATATGTTTGTTTGAACTATCTTTACAAGGTTTTTAATTGTGATAATTAGTTAAGAATTACCTGTTTTCATGAGATTAATGTAATATAAACAGGATATTATAATTAATTTTTAATGGCTCAAATATACAAATAATATATATCCTTAGTCTAAATTCTTTTACAGATTGCAGGCATAAATCACTTCAACATTACTAATAGTAATTTTTAATGAATGATTAGCAACAGGACACTTGACTTCAATAAAACGAGGATGGTCATCATTATGTGTCAGCAAAAAACAAAAGTCAAAATTTGATTAAACAAAATTCAGTTTATCAGTTAATAATTTTCCACAGACATGCACATTGACACATTTGGAGTCCCTTAGAAAATAAAAATTAAATCAAAGACCTTTCTTACTAGATTCAAGTTTACAAACATTTAATTTGAAACCCTTAGATACTGTTGAGAAGCAAACAGCATAAAACCTGAACAGACTGAGTTACTCACAGGCTGTTCTGGTTTTATGCTGGTTGCATATAGCTATTTTCACTGGTTCTGAGCGGGAAAGGGTTATTAGTCAGTGGCAGGGCTCTACACTAAGGCACGTCCGAACGACATTCACTGCCTGTACCTAGGTCCGGGCTAGCCAATGTCCCAGGAACATGCCCGACCTGTCGTGTGTATTCTGGGCGGAATTATGTGTTCAGACATGTCCGACATAAACATTCGAGGGCCGATTGAAATTGGTAGCTCGTCGGCCAAAATGTCCGATAAAATACTTTCATGTTTTCCTATCAAATTAAAATTTTATTGAATTTCGGCGGACTACGCACTTTCCTAACGTGAAATACGATCGTAATCGCCCATTATTTATCCCGCTTTTGATTGGTCTAACATAATAACGGCGAAAATCGGGATTATCCAATTGTGTTCGATGCAGAATTTTCTTCCATAAGTAAACAAACAAATATCGGTGTTTCCCTTCATCTTCGCGGCAAGTCAAAAGGTGTATGCGTCAATCGGGGTTCGGTACATTTGACCTTCACTCGACCAAGTTAAATTCACGAGTCGGCCGAGGACACTAATTTTGTTCACGCATTTAAATTTTCTGTATAATCCGAAATTCATAACTAAATCCAGTTTGGTCCAGATTTTGTGCCTTCTTTGTACATCACATTCACGCTTGTGTAGTGCGACAAAAAACAACCCCACTTGTCTAACATGAAAGACATGATGCCAGCTGTCAATCACATTCTTGGTAATCATATCAGCCAATCAGCGCTCAGGCAGCTGAATACACGCGTACACATGCTTTTAATGCAGAGAAAAAGTCTCCACAATCTAGAAATGCAACACCGATTTTTAAATGCGCTGCAAAGTTTTTATTCATCAATCAAATTATAAAGCCCATGCTTTCCTCGAGGA
The DNA here is from genome assembly GCA_007657795.1 of Dreissena rostriformis. Classification (NCBI taxonomy): domain Eukaryota; kingdom Metazoa; phylum Mollusca; class Bivalvia; order Myida; family Dreissenidae; genus Dreissena; species Dreissena rostriformis. Next base: position 23,554 of record VMBQ01007867.1, read on the forward strand.
ATATATCAATAAACTGCATTTTAAATAAGCTTTTCAAAGATGTAAAAATCTTAATACAGTACGATCAGATGACAATTAAATGATCCAAGAGTGATGTCGGAGACAACAAACGCTTTTTAACGGATCATATTTTGAAATAGATTTGGAAGGTATTTTTATCGAGAAAACACGTCACTACCTATTTTATTTCTATAGATAGATAGATAGATTTATTTCGGCATATGATAAATATAAGTGTTTTGATAATACTTGGGTCAGGGCACATGAAAGATTGGTCAGGGCTAGTGGGTTCTGCATTTACTAGTCCGAATGGGCTAGTTGAAATAAAAGTTAGTGTCGGGGCCTGAGTGGGCCAGTACTTTTTCTTTCACAGTTTCCTCAATGCCGTCCAGTATGTCACCATGGTGACCGAAGATGAGGAACTTGTTCTCCCCCTCTAGAAGATCCTCTACATAGTTCCTGCAGAAGAACACAAACAAGACCATGAACAGAATTTAACCGCACACTGGGAAAACGGGGCTTATTTTTTGTGCGTAAAGTGTTGTCCCAGTCCGCACAGGCTTATCACAAATTCAGGGACGACACTTTCCAATTTAGTAGAATATTTTGTTTTAAATTAGTCTCTACTATTCAAAAATCCAGTTAAGGGTGGATTGGGCATGGTTATAAACAATGTATTTATCAACAAGTCCTGTTAGTAAAACTTGTTACCATGAAATATTATTAACCAAAACTAGCCGATAGCCAAGTTAGGTCAGTCTAAGTTTCATTAAGATCGATCCATGCAAACTAAAGTTATCGACCTGAAACCACCTGTTTGATGACCCCCGTCCCACATACCCCAATCCAATAACCATGATTTTTAACCTAGTTGCAAACCTTTTTAACAGGTGGTCTAAAACTTACTTGATAGCCTTCATCTTTGCAAAGCCAGACTTGTGGAAAAAATCCAACAAGGCACCTTGCTCATCCTTTTTCTGAAAAGAAACAGTCAGTTTTCATTGAAAACATGTTGTCTGATTTATCGTTGCTGATGAAAAAATTATGTCCGATTTAAGGTTTCTGAGGCATATTTCTTGGGTAGAATCAGTACTTGATGTTGCTGGAGATGATCTCAAGAACAATCCCACGAGGGGATCGAACCCTGGACCAACCTGTCGTTAAGCGGACACCATATCCACTATGCCACAGCAACTTCTCGTCCTGTGACTATATATTATATAATAAATCTTGGGAATTATTAAGTCAAACATTTGAACTTAAAGTTTCAAAGCATAGCGTTTTAATTTGCCATTAAATATTGCCAAACATTTATCAAATTTTACATTTAAACCGAGAGTTGTTGCAGGGGAAGACTTAAAAGGGTGCAGCACCTTGCTATTTTGTTCTAGATCCTGCATTATGTGATAATATATTTTGCTCTGGGAAAACACAGCTTAATGCATGTGATTTAAGTGCTGTCCCAGATTAGCCTGTGCAGTTTGCACAATCTTATCAGAAACAACACTTTCCTCTTTAACAGAATTTTTGTTTAGGAAGTCTCATCTAAATGAAATCCAGTGTGCAGTCTGAAATTTGCAGTGGTCATGCATGTAAGTGTCCAACGTACCTTCAAGTTAGCAGAGGTCATGACCTTGGAGGCTGACTTCAGCTCTCTGCTGACCTTAATTGACCCCGGATCAAGCAGGATCATCTTACGGATCTTGTCTGGCAGCTCGGTCAGTACGTCTTTCTTCAGGCGTCTGAACATGAAGGTCATTTGTAAAACAACAGAAATAAAAATCCAAGGCAGTTAAATATTTTAGAGATCTGACAGTTATTGTTAAACTTATTGCTAAATTGGTGGTAAGTTGTAAAATACAAATGTAGAAAAGAAATTAGCAGTACTTTTGAAAATGGGGCTTAATGCATGTGCGTAAAGTGTCGTCTCAAATTAGCCTATGCACAGGCTTATCAGGGACAGCATTTTCTGCATTAACTTGATTGTTGCTAATAAGAGACTTCTTTTAAACGAAAAATACCATAAAAGTGGAAAGTTTCACCCCTGATTAGCCTGCGCAGACTGTACTTTAAACTCCATTTTCTCGGAGTGAGGCTCAAATACAATCCAAGGGAGTTAAATATTTTAGAGATCTGACAGTTATTGTTAAACTTAATTTTGAGCACAAAATGGGACCTTTTCATATGGCTGTTTAATGTTTTGCTATTTGGTTTTTAACATTATATATACTTGAAAAGGTAATATGCAAACAGAAAAAATTGTATTACTGGACAACGTCATGCCTGTTCACATATTAAAGAACGTAACTCATTTAAGGACCTTTCACATGTTTAGAAAAATTGCAAATCAGTTTTGATTTTTGTATGAAATTAACAAGGCCCCAAACTCATTGCTCATTCATACCAAAAGTATTTAATTTCTAAATCTAAACTGGTATAAACTGGTCAAGCAAATTTGTAAAAGCTCACTTACATCGTGAACTTTATAAGTAAAAAAGTTGTGAATAACTAAGTTTTTTAGAATCTACAATATAAAACATGTTTTTCTCTTACAAAACTAAAAGATGCCCAACTCATGAAATTATATCAACTTTTCAGAATTGTTTTCAAAAATTTCAAACCTGATGAATGTCATTGATGTATAACACAATCCAGTCAAGTACAAAACTTATTAGAACTACTTAAGCATTAAACTATTCAAACAACTATTTGGATACCTAACACATATAGGCTGGTCTCTGGGAAAAACATACTGGATACATGAACTTAAATTATCGTCCAAGATTGGAAGTCCGCACAGCTAATCAGGGAAAACTCTTTCCTCTTTTACTTATTTTTTTTGTTAAAATAAGTCTCTCCTTAACAAAAATACAGTCTCTACAGACAGTGTCATACCTGATTAGTCTGTGCAGACTGCACAGACTAATCTGGCATGATACTTTAACTCTTTCAGTGCTGGAACCGGATTTTGAAGGCCTTTGCAAACAGTTTGCAAACAGTTTGGATCCAGATGAGACGCCACGTTCTGTGGCGTCTCATCTGGATCCAAACTGTTGGCAAAGGCCTTCAAAATTGGGTTCCAGCACTGAAAGAGTTAATGACAAACCATACTAGAGGTTAAGGTAAGAGTATGAAACTTTATTAACACACATTTTCTGCACCTGCTCATGTGAAAAGCGGGTTTAATACATGTGTGTCAAGTGTCGTCCAAGGTAAGCCTGTGCTGTCCACACAGACTAATCATGACGACACTTTCTGCCTCAACTGGATTTTTGCTAAGAAGATAATTTCTTTAAATGAAAATATCACAAAAGCGGAAAGTATCGTCTCTGATTACCCTGAGTGGACTGAACAAGCTAATCGGGGATGGCAATTCACACACATGCATTAAGCCCTATTTTCCCAGAGCGTGGTTCATATTGAACTCTTTCCTCCAGCAGTATCTGTAGCTCACCAAACTTAATTGAACACCAATGACACTTAATTGAACACCAATGACACTTAATTGAACACCAATGACACTTAATTGAACACCAATATGAAACTTTAATGAACACCAATGACACTTAATTGAACACCAATATGACACTTAATTAAACACCAATATGACACTTAATTGAACACCAATATAAAACTTTATTGAACACCATTTTTCTGCACCTGATCATGATCCTTTCCTCCAGCAGTATCTGTAGCTCCCCCATATTGGAGGAGCCCGTGAAGTCCCAGCCCCATCTCTCCTGTCTCCCGTCACAGTAGCGCACACCGAAGTCATGGTACTTGAACAGGTAAGGGCACACTGCAGTGATCTGGGTGTAGAGTTCCGAGGGGCGCGACAGGGCGGGCGTGCCACTGAGTAGGATCACCCGCTTGGCAGCCTGCACGGGATTGGGAAAACTTATGTTGTTTTGACCAAAATTTGTTAACCGACATGCTTATATTTGCTCATATAAACAATTAAATTTTCGCCTTATTGGTGCAAAAAGGTACCATGTGACATTCAATTTAAATGTAACATGGTACCTTTTTGCACCAATGTGGCGATAAATATAGTAACCAGCAATTTTTTTTGTCCTATTGGGAAAAGTAACCGTACCGGTCCAATTGGGAAAAATTGAGTCATGTAAACCTCAAAATTGGGAAAAATCGAGTCGTGAACACCTCAAATTGGGAAATTGGTGTATTTTATGTTTTGATCCCAAATACTTTAAAATTGATAACTAAGTGTTTTCAAGTTGTCAATATTATATTTACCTAGGTTCAAGCCATAGAGCTGCATAGGGAATATACCTAAATGCTGCATTTTTTTTTTATTTTTTTTTTTACCTTTAATTGGGAATTTTTTGGACAGCAATTGGGAAATTTGTAGTTTTTTCGTAATTGGGAAAGTGCCGTTTACCGGTACATTATTAAGAAGGAAAAAAATCGATGGAAACAAGAGCACCGCATAGCGGGTGCCAATGCTCAACTTTGGGTGCTTGGATTTTGTTTTTTTGACCTTTGACCTTCATTGACCTTGACCTTTTCACCACTCAAAATGTGCAGTGCAGCTCCATGAGATACACATGCATGCCAAATATCAAGTTGCTATTTTCAATATTGCAAAAGTTAAGGCCTACGTCAAAGTTTTCGGACGCTGCATACAGCGGACGAGCTGGCTATGACAATACCTCGGGTTTTCTTCGAAAACAGCCGAGCTAAACACAGTTTTCTTAATATTATATTTTTGCTACATTTTAATAAAAACTTGACAGTGTGATAAATTGACATTTTACTATAAAACAAACCTGTAAATAGATATCTATAACCAAATCCAAATATTGGGACTCAACCAAATTTTTATGGGACTCGTATTTGCAAGCCCTCAGTCCCAGGGACTCCGGGATTTGGGGGAAATGCAAACACTGGTTAAACAAGTGTGAGATTAGGAAAATGTTTGAAAGTTTGAAATTGTTGTGATTTAATACCTTTTTAGTCATACAAGTAAACATAGCTTGCCAACAAGAAGATTTCTGTCATAAACATTTCCATGAGCAAGTAAAAAAAATCTGTTATCCCCCCCCCCCCCAAAATCTGCACCCACCTGCAACAACGGCATCGCAGCTTTGCACCTTGCTGTCTTGTAGTTCTTTAGAAGGTGACATTCGTCCTGAATCAAGTTTCATTAAGTTTTCTTATATCAATTTAAAAAGTAATCAAGATATGAATATTAAATTATGCTGGTTGATTCTATCACCCGTGTACAAAACATTACAGCCTCGTTCTGGGTAAAGTGGGCTAAATGTATGTGAGTCAAGTGGCGTCCCATGTTTAGCATGTGCTGACTGCACAGGCATTTAGCACAATTTTCCCAGAACAAGGCTCCTAAATTGTATGGCTATTAAACTCAAATAACAGTTTTCCTATTGTTAACAGTAGATAGATTACATTCAATCCATGAAACCATATTCAAATTTCTTTACTTTTTATTCTAAAAAAAGATTTGACAATTGTCTGTTCCATTTATTGATTATTTGGAAATATTTAATCAGTGGCAAACCTTGTTGTATACTGTTAAAAAATGTGTTGTGTCTATCTACATTACCTTTCTTTTAATTCCTGTTTAGCATAAGAAAATTGACCACAACAAGAAATTATGACACTTAAGAATTTCTGGAAAACTATATAAAAATATTTTAAATCAAAGCCAACAGACTTGGGACTCAGACAAGGCAAAGGGTAAATTTAAACGTTTATAAGGAATTGTTTGGATTTTATCTGGAGCACTGCATATCAATATTATCTTCCATTACGTGAAGACATTTACTGCAGTTATCAGTGTTTTGATAAATTACACTGAGCCACCAACACATTTTTTGCCGATAAGAAATACCAGTATTGGAAAATCCTTATACATGTACAATTTAAAAGCAGAGCCATATCTCTAACAATTCATAAACATTGTCATATCGCTCATAATTCATAAACATTGCCATATCCCTCACAATTCATAAACATTGCCATACACCCACAATTCATAAACATTGCCATATCCCTCACAATTCATAAACAATGCTATATCGCTCACAATTTATAAACATTGCCATTTGGCTCACAATTCATAAACATTGACATATCACTCACAATTCAAAAACAATGCAATATCGCTCACAATTCATAAACATTTCCATATCACTCACAATTCATAAACAATGCCATATCGCTCACAATTCATAAATATTGCCGTATCACTCACAATTCATAAACATTGCCATATCTCTCACAATTCATAAACATTGACATATCGCTCACAATTCATAAACATTGCCATATCTCTCACAATTCATAAACAATGCCATATCGCTCACAATTCATAAATATTGCCGTATCACTCACATTTCATAAACATTGACATATCGCTCACAATTCATAAACAATTCCATATCACTCACATTTCATAAACATTGACATATCCCTCACAATGGATTAACATTGCCATATTGCTCACAATTGATAAACATTGCCATATTGCTTACAATTCACAAACAATGTCATATCGCTCACAATTCATTCACATTGCCATATCGTTCTCAATTCACAAACAATGCCATATCGCTCACAATTGATAAACAATGACATATCACTCACAATTCATAAACAATGCCATATCACCCACAATTCACAAACATTGCCATATCGCTCTCAATTCACAAACAATGCCATATCGCTAACAATTCACAAACAATGCTGTATCACTCACAATTCATAAACAATGCCATATCACTCATAATTCATAAACAATGCCATAGACTGCCATTCAGCTTACGCAACCACTCATACACACCATTATAATGACTTGAAACCTCTTCTTCATCAAGGCCTCGGCCTGTCTGGCCATGAGATCATAACTGAGAATGTTGATGAGACCGGACGTACAGCTGTCCTTCCCTGTTACCACGACGTTCACTGACTGGGGGTCCAGGGCGGGGACCCAGCGCTGGAATTGCTGTAATAGAAAATGAAAGAGGGATAATGAAAATTATCACTACAGTCAAAACTGAGAACAACGGTCAGTCAAGGGAAATGACCAAAGTGACCGTTGTCGACAAGTGACCGCTATTCTCCGATCACCATTTTTTAGATGGTTGGTCAGTTGGTTGTATTACTTCGTCGTAACCCCACCCAGTGGTTTGCACACAGTGCAAAACAAAGGCTTAATGCCGACAACTAAACATAACAACATAAATAATTTCTATTGAATAGTACAGACTAATGTCTTATAAATTGATTTAATTTCATAACTTTTTTTAAACTAAAAACTAAATCTATGACTTTATAAATGAGAAATGATTGTTGTTTACTCATACAGCTTGTTCATTCAGTATATCAACAGTTTGCTTTATGTTCATTGTTTTATTTGTTAATAAAGATTGTTTTGCTGGAATTGCTGCAAGGTTTAATACCGGTTAAACCCCTTCCCGCTCAGAAGCAAAGCAAACAAGATGTGTTTGTGAAACACTTTGTTCCCTTTGAGCGGTTTTGACCAATATATTTGACCTTTGATCTTGAAGGATGACCTTGACCTTTCACCACTCAAAATGTGCAGCTCCATGAGATACAAATGCATGTCAAATATCAAGTTGCTATCTTCAATATTGCAAAAGTTATCATTTTGACCCATATATTTGACCTTTGACCTTGAAGGATGACCTTGACCTTTCACCACTCAAAATGTGCAGCTCCATGAGATACACATGCATGCCAAATATGAAGTTGATATCTTCAATATTGCAAAAGTTATGGACAATGTTAAAGTTTGTGCAAACCAACAAACAAACCAACAAACGGACAGGGCAAAAACAATATGTCCCTCAGTATAAACTGGGGGACATAAAAATGGCTGCCTGCAACCAGCTTCAAAACCAGAACAGCCTACGAGTAACTCGCAGTATGTTCAGGTTTTATGCTGTTTGCTGCTCATCAGTATCTTAGGATTGGAAATGAATCCTCTAAATAAAATTTGAATCTAGTAAGAAAGGTCTTCAATTTAATTTGATTTTCTAAGGGATTACAAATGCATCAAAAAGCCTATCTGAGTGGTTAAGGGTTAAACAAAATTATCACATCAGAAATTATTGATACAATCCGCTAGTCTAGGCACTAAATAGCCGTGTTATAACCTGTATATATTGGCATACCATAGCCATATTATAACCTGTATATATTGGCATACCATTGCCATATTATAACCTGTATATATTGACACCCTAAAGCCGTTGTATAACCTGTATATTTTGGCATATTGCTGTTGTATAACTATACATTTTTGCATACCATAGCAATATTTTAACCAATAATTATTGGCACACCATAGCCGTTGTCTAACCAAACCATATTGGCAGACCATAGCCGTATTATAACCAATAATTATTGGCATACAATAGCCATATAACAACCTATAAATATTGGCATTTCATACCCATAAATATAAATATTTTCATGTCATAGACATTTGATAACTTATAAATATAAATACCAGAGAAAATCAGTCACTGAACTATGTTTATTGAACTCTGGTGACAGTATTTACACAATTTAGCCTTGTTCTGGCAAAAATTGGCTTAACGTCTGTGCGTAAAGTGTCGTCCCAGATTAGCCTGTTCAGTCTGCACAGGCTAATCAGGGACAACACTTTCCGCTTTTATGGTATTTTTCATTTAAAGGAAATCTCTTTTTAGCAAAAATCCAGTGTAGGTGTAAAGTGTCATCCCTGATATGCCTGTGGGAACTGCAAAGGCTAATCTGAGACAACACACTTTATGAACAAGCAATAAGTCTCATTTTCCTTGAACAAGGCTCAATCTACTCTCCACTGACCTGTGACCAGTCAAAGCGCACTGACGAGGGAACCACTACCAGCAGGGGCCACTCCTTCTTGTAATAGCGCGACAGGCAGATTGCTTGTATCGTCTTTCCCAGGCCCATGTCGTCTGCTATCAATACCCGCCCATTCTTGGACACGCCAAAACTGGAAGAATAAAAGTTTTGTATTTTTTGTATGAAATAAATTTGATGTGTTGTATGAGATTAATTTGATATGTTGTATGAGATAAGTTTGATGTGTTGTATGAGATTCACTCGATTTGTTGTACGAGATAAATTTGATGTGTTATATGAGATTAACTTGATTTGTTGTATGAAATAAATTTGATGTGTTGTATGAGATTAACTTGATTTGTTGTATGAGATTAATTTGATTTGTTGTATGCGATTAACTTGATTTGTTGTATGAGATTAACTTGATTTGTTGTATGAGATTAACTTGATTTGTTGTATGCGATAAATTTGATACGTTGTATGAGATTAATTTGATTTGTTGTATGAGATAAACTTGATTTGTTGTATGAGATAAATTTTTATTTGTTGTATGAGATTGATTTGATTTGTTGTATGAGATTAATTTGATTTGTTGTATGAGATTAACTTGATTTGTTGTATGAGATTGATTTGATATGTTGTATGAGATAAATTTGATGTGTTGTATGAGATTAACTTGATTTGTTGCATGAGATCAATTTGATTTGTTGTATGAGATTAATTTGATTTGTTGTATGAGATAAATTTGATACGTTGTATGAGATTAATTTGATACGTTGTATGAGATTAATTTGATACGTTGTATGAGATTGATTTGATTTGTTGTATGAGATTAATTTGATTTGTTGTATGAGATAAATTTGATGTGTTGTATGAGATTGATTTGATATGTTGTATGAGATTAATTTGATTTGTTGTATGAGATAAATTTGATTTGTTGTATGAGATTGATTTGATTTGTTGTATGGGATAAATCTGATTTGTTGTATGAGATTGATTTGATTTGTTGTATGAGATTAATTTGATTTGTTGTATGGGATAAATCTGATTTGTTGTATGAGATTGATTTGCTTTGTTGCATGAGATAAATTTGATACATTGTATGAGATTGATTTAATGCGTTGTAAGAGATAAATTTTAATGTGTTGTATGAGATTCATTTGATGTGTTGTATGAAATTAATCTGATTTGTTGTATGATGTTAATTTGATTTGTTTGAGATAAATTTTAAACGTTGTATGAGATTGATTTAATTTGTTGTATGAGATAAATTTGATTTGCTGTGTGCGTTTTCAAGACGGATTAGAGCTAGAGGGACATCATGCTGCTGAATTAGATGCGTCATTGCAAAATGGGCCTTAGGATTTATCGGATGTGTCTAGCACCTGATATGGCACTATATTTGTATACTCGGAGTCATAATTTTCACATATGAGACCATGGAACCTTACATGACTAAAGAGCGGACAGGGTAGCGGCTGACATAATATCCGGAGACTTGTATTGGGCTATGCTTGCCACATATAGCATAATACTCTTTTTGGCATGGCACGGGTTGTAAGTTATTACATTTTAAATATTGACATACAGTTTCCTGAGTGAAACAAGAGATGTGTTTGTCAGAAACACAATGCCGCCTACTGCGCCGCTTTGAAATAAGATTTATATTTATCATTTGGCAGATATAGAAATTATCTCCCTTTAAAGCTTATAACTTCCCTTAGATTTTGTTTTTGACCTTTGACCTTGAAGGATGACCTTGACCTATCACCTTTAAAAATGTGCAGCTCCATGAGATACACATTCATGCCAAATATCAAGTTGCCATCTTCAATAATTGCAAAAGTTATGGCCAATGTTAAAGTTTTCGGAAGGACGAACTGACAGTTCAACTGCTATATGCCACCCTACCGGGGGCATAAAAACTGCTGACAGATACACTTTAAACATATGGACATTTCTGTATAAACTAAGATTTTGAAAGAAAATAGGAGTTATATGTATGTTTAAATGTAAGAAGCCTTTAATTTCATGGTTAGGGGTCATTTTACAAATATGCGTATGATTGACAAAGTCAAAATAATAAATATGAGCCACATCATGAGAAAATGGGTCTTCTGCCGTTGGCCACCAGTTAAGCTCCAGACCAGACTGCACATTTGCGCAGTCTGGTCAAGAGCTACTCTGTCTGCTAATGAGACCACAAAACCTTGCGTGACTTTACAGTGGACAGCAGCTCCTGACCAGACTTCGAGAATGAACAGGCTGGACTGGGGCTTCACTCGCAGCATCTGGCATAAGACCCATTTTCGCATGATGCGGGTCATATGAAATCATCACAAAAAAAATCATATTTGGCATCACATTATGAAACTAATTTCCTATTCCAAATCAGGTATCATTTCCCAAAAGGCCTACTTAAAATGGGAAATTAATATGCCGCACTCTAAGAAAACTGAGCTAAATGCGTGTGCATTAAGTGTCATTCTAGATTAGCCTGTGCAGTCCACACAGGCTCATCAGGGAGGACACTTTCCGCCTCAACAGGATTTTTGTTTTGAAGGAACTTCCTTTCAACAAAAAATACCATAAAAGCTGAAAGTGTTGTCCTTGCACAGGCTAATCTGGGACGAAACTTTACGCACAGTATTAAACCCCGGTGTCCCAGAGTAAGGCTCAAGTGTACATACTCCACCCCTGTCCTCTGGAATGACATAAGGGAGGTAACCAGTGACTGTTCCACATTTGAAAGGTCTGCTATAGGGATATCCCTGCTTGGGTTAGCCCCCTTGATCTGAGCTGCAAATGCAGTCTGCAGTGCCTTGGGTAGTGGCTCCACAGTCACTGCTGGCTTTAGACTCGTGCATGAAGTCACTGAAACATGGACATTAACCCTTTACCACTCAGAAACGCACTTCAACCTGTTTGTAGTCCCTTGGAAAATTAAATTACAGACCTTTCTTACTATATTCAGGTTCTAAAGGCTTCATTTCCAACACTTATATTCTGTTGATACAACCTACACAGAGCGAATAACATATACTTTAGACATTTTGCACTTTGGTTCTTAGAAGCGAGAAAGGATCATTGAAAATGAGCTGCACTCTGGAAAAACCAGGCTTAATGCACTTGTATTGCGTGTTTTCCAAAATGAACCTGTGCACTTCACACAGGCTAAAAAGGGACAACACTTTCCGCTTTTATGGAATTTTTAGTATAAAGTCACTTAAACATCGACCATATTTAACACTTTAACACTCAGATACGCACATTGACATCCCTTACCTTTCTTACTATATTCAAGTTTTAAAGGCTTCATTTCCAACAGTTAGAATTGAGTGATGATACTGATAAGCAGCAAACAGCATGTTACTCACAGGCTGTTCTGGTTTTATGCAGGTTGCATATACTATATTATAGCGATTTGCACTTTGCTTCTGAGTGGGAAAGGATTGACAGGATTGATTGACAATATGTGTCGTGTTCTGAGAAAACTGGGCAAACTGCTTGTGCTTAAAGTGTCATCCCAGATTAGCCTGAGCAGTCCGCACAGGTTAATCCGGGACGACACTTTCCGCCTAAACTGGATTTTCGCTAAGAAGAGACATCATTTAAACGAAAAATTCCATAAAAGCGGAAAGTGTTGTCCCTGATTAGCCTGTGCAGACTGCACAGGCTAATCTGGGATGACAATTTACGCACAAGCATTTTGCCCAGTTTTCTCAGAACACGCCACATATTTGAGAAGTTAATTACAACCAAACATGGGCACATCTGTAGATATTCACATTATTAATAGGAATAAATGTTGAAGTCAATAAATCAGTACACTTTCTGGAATTGGTGGGTAGGATTGGGTAAATGTACTTCAGAAATATTGATGACATCATATTTCTAGAAGACTAAATTACAACCTTTAAAATGTGAAAAAAGAAAGAGTTCGGAATACTAATTTTATTTTAAGCCTATTATCCGACTATTGTTCAGCATCCTGTCTCCAAAACTTAGCCCAAAAGCCATTGGCATGTTCATGACATGCTGAGGCATACAAAAAACGTGCTGTCATGACTTTCTTTTAAAGTAAATTAGCGGCACTAGCCTGGGCAGTATGCACAGGCGAATAAAGGAAGACACTTTTCGTTCAAAGGAGGTCTCTTTTAAACACAAATCTAGTGTAGGCAGAAAATGTTGTCACTGATTAGCCTGTGTAGACTGGACAGACTAATCAGGCACTTTATGCACACACATTAAGCCCAGTTTCCAAGAACGAGGCTAATTTTCTTTTAAAGTAAACAATGGACAAACAGAACACCTGTGCATGGAAGATACTTACTAAACTTATTGTACTCTGACAAACTGAGGGTCCATTGTTTTCCAGATGCATCTGTAAGAGAAAAACAAGTAATACTTCAATAATTATGAATTAATAACCCTGACACAAAGACCTGCATATAAAATAAAAATAAAATAAACAAGAGATGTGTTTGTCAGAAACACAATGCCCCCTATTGCCCCGCTTTGAAATAAAATTTCAATATATCATTTGGCAGGTTTAGAAATTATCTCCCTTTTAAAGCTTATTACTTCCCTTGGATTGTATTTTTTTACCTTTGACCTTGAAGGATGACCTAAACCTTTCACCACTCAAAATGTGCAGCTCCATGAGATACACATGCATGCCAAATATCAAGTTGCTATCTTCAATATTGTAAAAGTTATGGCCAACGTTAAAGTTTTCAGATGGATGGACTGACAGTTCAACTGCTAGATATGCCACCCTACCGGGGGCATAAAAATGTTTGACCGCCATACACGTGTATGATAACTGTACATTATAACATTTATTAATCTATAATCATTATTGCAAAACACAATTTGATGATAGCCTTACCGTACAACTTTGTGTTCATTGCTTTGAAGAGCTCGATCAATGGGGCACAATATCCGATTTTCACTGTGAAACGATCTCTAGAAACCAGGATGCATTCCCCCTTTGAAGGGGCCCCGAAGGAACTGGGTGTTTTCAAAGTCTGATCAGAACTGGCCGCAGATTGTGTAGCAAATAAATTTTCTGTGGTCTTGGACTGTGAATCTTTTCTTTCCCAAGCAGAAAACACATTGACACCTTTCTGAAACGTTTGTAAATTTGTAGCAGTTTTTGTTTCCGGATTGGAAACAAGGGGAAGTAACCCTGCTGAAGGTGTTTTGTTATACGATGTTAATGAGTATTGAGGTGGTTCCATTTGACCACCTTGATCGCGGGTGTAAGTGACACACTGTCCAACATTGTTAGTAGAATTAGTTAGCACATTGCTTGACTGCTTAAGAGGACTCTTAAGCTTTTGGGCTCTTTTTGCTAGAGCCTTAAGTCGATTCTGTTCAATTCTCTCTGCTGAACTAAGAATGTTGTTATCAGCATGCGCGTGTGTGTTGTTCGTGTCATCATTCACGCTTTTGTAGCTTAGGTAACTGTTATTATTTGGAAATAAAACTGAACCTCTACCCAATGTCTCAGAGTTATTAGGGACAACCTTAACACTGTTAGAGACATTTACACTCGATTTTGAAGTCTCAGAGTTATAAGTGACAGCCTTAACACTGTTTGAGACATTGACNTTCATTGCTTTGAAGAGCTCGATCAATGGGGCACAATATCCGATTTTCACTGTGAAACGATCTCTAGAAACCAGGATGCATTCCCCCTTTGAAGGGGCCCCGAAGGAACTGGGTGTTTTCAAAGTCTGATCAGAACTGGCCGCAGATTGTGTAGCAAATAAATTTTCTGTGGTCTTGGACTGTGAATCTTTTCTTTCCCAAGCAGAAAACACATTGACACCTTTCTGAAACGTTTGTAAATTTGGAGCAGTTTTTGTTTCCTGATTGGAAACAAGGGGAAGTAACCCTGCTGAAGGTCTTTTGTTATACGATGTAAATGAGTATTGAGGTGGTTCCATTTGACCACCTTGATCGCTGGTGTAAGTGACACACTGTCCAACATTGTTAGTAGAATTAGTTAGCACATTGCTTGACTGCTTAATAGGACTCTTAAGCTTTTGGGCTCTTTTTGCTAGAGCCTTAAGTCGATTCTGTTCAATTCTCTCTGCTGAACTAAGAATGTTGTTATCAGCATGCGCGTGTGTGTTGTTCGTGTCATCATTCATGCTTTTGTAGCTTAGGTAACTGTTATTATTTGGAAATAAAACTGAACCTCTACCCAATGTCTCAGAGTTATTAGGGACAACCTTAACACTGTTAGAGACATTTACACTCGATTTTGAAGTCTCAGAGTTATAAGTGACAGCCTTAACACTGTTTGAGACATTGACACTTGGCTTAGAAGACTCAGAATTATAAGTGATAGCCTTGACACTGTTAGAGACACTTACACTTGACTTTGAAGTCTCAGGATTATAAGTGACAGCCTTAACACTGTTAGCAACATTTACACTGGACTTAGATGTCTCAGAATTATAAATGACAGCCTTAACACTGTTAGCAACATTAACTAGTGACTTTGATGGAGGTCTGATCTCTAAGTTCACACTATTTTGAGGTCCTGGGGTGTTTAATACTGATGCTGGTCGCTGGTTAATGGAGAGACCACCCAGGGATTGCTGGTTTTTCTGAGCTAATTTGGCAAGCGCTTTTCTCTTGTTTTCTTCTATGCGTCTTAACTGCTCCGACGTTAAATTTGGGGCAGACATTATTTTCTGTCACAACCTGCAAAGGAAATACACAGATTCAAAAGATCCAGAGCAAAGTACCGGTACAAGAGTGATACGCCCTGCTCCTTTTAGCCCCTATCCCACTGCCCATAGAATGTGAAAATGTTCTTAAATATGTTAAAGTTCTGCAAATATTTACAATATGCTTAAATCCTTTATTTACAAATGATAGATCATTAAGTGCACTGAAATGATGCTTCCCCTTCAAGTTGCATTTTTTTATTATTCAAGCATTAAGACACCTTTATCTTTTGTAGATATCATACTGCTTTAAATTCTATTAAAAGTAAGACTTAAACATTCGTCATGCAAAATTATGTTAACTTCCTTAATTAATTTGAAATTTTGGTAAGTTGTATACCTTACAAGGCGGAAGGTTAATGTAATGTATTGTTGGAATTGTATACTAAATCAAATAGGATGCCCATGTCTGGGTGGAAAAATACCAATTTATCTTACATTCTCAGTTATTTGCTTCTTATACTCCTACCAAACTCGGTTTAACACAGCATCCGGATTTAGCAAGGTATTCAAAAATGATCTGACTTTGAGCCTGCCCCATGTTAGTAGTACAGTGTACCTTTTGATACCCTACATCTTTTCCTACATCATGTAAAAATGAATATGGCGATCTCATAACGAAATTATCACAGTCTGTTGCTTTGTCCGACTATCCGTGATGTCCGAAGCTAATGACATTTCAACTTGAGAAAATGAAGAGAATGTTTAATATATATATATTTCTCAATTTAAACCACCCACTCATTTAGCATTTTTCTAACCTTTTTGGGAGATGATGCATTTAAGATAGGCAATTTCTTAGAACAAAGTTTGTTTTTATGGAGTGACAGTCATACAAGTGTTGTTGTTGTTGTTTGCATTTCCCGGCAAAACCTTACTAAATCCCATCCACACACCTCCCAGTGCCGTTTGGACGATAAATAAACTAAACACCTAACCGCATTATAAGTCGTGTGCCATTTTATCACGCACTAGTACACCATTGTTAGAATAAACATAAATATTGCGAAACCGAAAATATATGTAATGCGAATATTCAAACTTAAAACAGTTATGCGTTAACACAATTACCGGACAATAAACGTAAATTAACTTTTGGGAACCAAACATTAGAAAGATGCAAATAGTCATGAATTCTCCTATTGAGAACTTTGTTCACATACTGGGTACTAAATTTGACGATACAACAAGTCTGAAGTACACCAAGACTGGATAAAACATAGTAAGCTTAAGATTCCGATAAATGATTATATTATACGGAATTAAATTCAAAACACATTGAAGTCGCCATTATATTATTGAAACAGATGGTAAGGACAGATATACTTTAGTAATCAAAACAAACGCTGCTCTTTTGGAGTAATCTTTTGGTCAAATCACTATAATAATATCATTGGATCTTGTGATCAAATCAGGGAAAATAAAAAATTTCTCTTTGACAGCTTATAGGTTCAGAACGTCCAGATGAGAAATTAATTCCGATTGGCCTTCAGCTACAACTTTCAATAGTGTATGGTAAATAAAGGAATACATTTATATTAACAATATGAACGTGATGAAACGAAACATTAGCATTTATTGTGGTCTTTATGCCATTGCTTTTATAACCCTGCATTGCCTCATGAGGCAACTGGAATTTGAAGAACCTGTATTTTTATTCTACTAAAATGTGATCGCACTCGGTAAATTGCTTCGAAATTGGTGAGATATCGCCCTTTTCGGTCACGTATAAACACAAAGCACACGTAGAATGTATTGTTAGCTTGATTCAAAGCGACCAATATCTTGCTTGATATCGTATATAATGTATCCAAATACAATTGGACTTGTCAATGAATGATGCAAATGTCGTTAGCGGTGTGGGTTAATTACTATGACGGTTTGTTTCTCGTAACAGCAACATAAATAATGACTTAAGTTTTGAAGGCGCACACACCGTATCGTTGGTAAAATATATTAAGTCAGCGTGAGTCAACAAGTGTATAATTCATATGAAAAATATGTTGTCCTGCTCGACAATCAAAGTATTTAACGGTAATTTGAAAAGCTTTAAGGCCCAGTCTCACTATGATGCCGGTGGAGCCCCTATGCCTGATCCGGGATCTACCGGGATGAACCGGGGCTCTACCGGAATGAACCGGGGCTCCACCGGGGACGAACGGGATAAACCGGGACGACCGGGGACAACCGGGGCTCCACCGGGTAAGTATTAAAATGTTTAATACCTCCGGGATAAACCGGGAGTCACCGGGAAGGACCGGTAACGACCGGCGCGGCATGGGGAACAACCAGGACGGCACCGGGAACAACCGGGACGGCACCATAGCTACACCGGGGTCAATACAGACTCCGGCAGAGCTACGGCAACGCCCCGGTTGTCGCCGGTGGTGCCCAGGTGGAGCCCCGGTGAATGCCGGCAGAGTCCCGGTATAGCTACGGTACATCGGTAAACCGGCGCTCTGCCGGGACGCCACCGTCATTCACCGGGGCTCCGCCTGGGCATTACCGGCGACGACCGCGATTAAACCGGGGCGTTGCCGTAGCTTTGCCGGGGTCAGATGCCGGTATTGCCCCGGTGAGTGCCGGCGGAGTTACGGTACACCGGGGCTTAGCCGGGACGCTGCCAGCTTTCACCGGGACACCACCTGGGCATTACCGGCGACAACCGGGGCTCTGCCGGGGCTTCGCGGGAAAAACCGAAGCTAGTCCGGGGTTGACCTGTTAGAGCGTTCAGTTACAGCGAACGCTCGCAATAGTTCGTGAACTATCGCGAACGTTCGCTATTGAACGCTC